>CABHPP010145977.1:0-36854 GCA_902168425.1 Peromyscus attwateri | reverse complement strand
AACGTGCAGGAATGGTCATAGGCCTGGGTCTGTATTAGCGACAACTTAGCTCGAATCACCTAAAGCTTATCATCGCAGTTGTCGGTCTGTAATGCCAGATCAGAGGGCAGCGAATTGTCCTAAAATCAAATCTGTACTCACGGGGGCGTTAAATGAAAAAACCGGCTAACTTTTTCAAGTGGTTTTGAGACTGCAGCGCTGCAGGGATGCGAAGCTCAAAAGAATTTCTATAACCCCTGCATTTAAGGCTATGCTAACTCCCAAGGACGTGGTAGACATGTAAACACTGTAAACGCTGCAGGTTCCAGACTCTGCCAGAGTCGTCGGAGTGGAAATGGAAACAAAGTGACTACCTGCATCTACTTTCCACTGGCGATTTTAAATTGATTTCTGATACTGTCATTGGTGGCAGGTCTCTGCCAGTGGCTATCATTCACCCTCACCTTTTTCTGTAGTAGAGGAGGTTATCAAACTGGCTAGGTCCTCCAGTTTGATTTGGTAAATAATCAGATGAGTAGGATTAGCTATCTTTCTGTGCAGAGGCTGCAAGTTAGATCCTTATCAACACTGAATAATTTAGAGGATTTCCTACAGAAAGCTTAGTGGGCGTCAGAAGAGAGGAGGCTACTCCGGGAGGACCGTCAATAGAAATAAAGGATGAGAGACAAAGCGTCATTTGAGGCTTTTAGAGGGAAAAAAAAATAAACTCAAGAGTATTACAGAGAAGCGAAGCATCAGGAAGTGCTTCAGGCATATTATAAGTGTGTCTGCACGTCCTGATCTTATGCTTCTCTCTTTTATCTTCTGGGAGTTTGGAGTCCGACTCCCATGGGTTCTCTTGCCTTGTGATCTGTTTTGCAACCTGATAGGGAGTAGGTTTTCCCTCGCTCAGGTCCATGACAGGCTTTTCATAGTTTGGATGGTATTGCTGGGGGCAGCTTTACAGTGTGATGGGAAGCTAGTTCTGCTTGGAATTTTCCTGTAGATTGCCGGTGGATTAAAGGGAAAGTACTATGGTGCTTTCTTGTTTAAGTCTGGTTTCAATTATAGGAAATGTCCCTAGCTGTATTGCATGATATAAAATTTGTCATTGACGCATGTTTTTATAAATTAATTTTGAAGATGAAAAAACAATAGCGTAAGGTTGTTGAAACAGAATTTGGAAACTGGAGAATTTTGACCTTGGGAAGTGCTCCAGCTAAGGTGTGCTGCCCCTCAGCAGTTTCAGGAAAACCCGAAAAAGGAATGCTGAAGATTTGTGGATTTTCCTGAGGGAAATGTTTGTGACACTAATCAGCTCTAGAAATGGATGTCTGATCCAAGCCTTTTAAAACGTTTTAGACTTTAGACATCTGGCTGGTTTCTCCTAAATTTCTCTGCTTTTGTTTTTTGTGTAACTGTTCTTCTGAACGCTGACTAATGACAACACAGGAAATAGTGTCTTCAGCCTACAGCCTGAGTTTTGGGTAGTAACACAGGTAACAGCCAACAACTTAAATTCTAAGCCCCAAATATTGTTCTAAGTATACACATATTTAGAAAGTGTCATAATGGAGTAAATATGAATAATAGTGCATATGGTAATCAGTGTGTAAACTAACTCAATAACTTATGCAAGGAAACAGGGCTTGGGAGGGTTGACCTCTTCCAACCCAGACAGACCTGAGATTGCAAAGCTGATAAAAAAAATTAATTGTTCCTATTGAACTATTTCCCACAGTTTGACAGTGACGATTACTACTTCATTTGGGCCAAATGTTGTGATGCTAGAGTTTTGGTTTCAAATGAACTTTTGTAGCTAATATTATTAATTATATATTGAAAGATTAATTATCACATAATATCTTTATGTATTTGATCCCTTAGGGAAATTTATGGTCCCTGAATGAAAATATCTGCTTAATGTATATCAGGTTTTTAATAATGACTCATAATGGGCAAATCTGGATTGGTTTCTTTATTTGAATCCCTCTATTTGTCAATCCATCCGTCCAAGTAGGGAGCTAGCACTCAAAGAGAGATGGGAAAAGAAGATTCTCCTCTCACATCCTGAGTGAAGATGTGATAGCTGCTCGGTGAGATGGCTTCTTTAGAGGACTAAGGTGGTAGGTTGGCAAGGAGCCATGTTCCTTCTTCTCTCAGCCCCAACATCAGCTCTTAATGCCTCTATTCAGTGGTTCCAGCAACAGCAGGAGATGGCTGCAACTCAATATTGCTGTTTGTGCTACTTTTGCATTGGTAGGAGGAAAAATTCTACAGTGGTATTGAGAGAAAATTAGTGGGTTTTGGGAGAAGTAGAATGCAATTAATAATTATTTTATATTGTGTTTCAGCTAACTAATATCAAAATTACACATGCATGTACATACGTACATATTTATATATCATGTAGGTTTGAATATATGTGTGTGTATGTTAGCAGCTGTCAGCAGATAGAAGGGCTATTTTAAATTATATCTGGATTATATTGAATGGAAAAGCAAGGTTAGCCTAGAAATCCTGACTGAGATACTGAAATAAAAATTGTTAACAATGTATTCAGAAGGAACCAAATGTGAACCAGAAAGTTACTAACAGGGAGGCTGTGGTGCCTCAGGCACCATGTTGGCATGTCATAGGCACAGCCCCATTGAATTCTAGTGCATTACATGTTTATTCCTACTGTATAAAAAGGAAAAGAGTAAAAGGTGGCACTACCATGCCCTTCCATGTGGAGTAGGGTCCAGCTAGGGAGGCATTGTCAGTGTAGAGTAGGGTCCAGTTAGGGAGACACTGGCCTTCTTAGGGTCCAGCTAGCCAAACACCGAGGTTAAGATTGACTCCATCAATGCTGTTTTTGTGGGTGTCATGATCTTTGTGTTCAGTGCAGTGAGAAATAATGCCAGGAGGCAGGCATTGGCCATCATTTGAGTGATTACTTTGCTTCATGTTAAACATTGTTATCTCAGGTCTCCAGGCTTACTATGTAGCCAGATCCTTTATTCAACAAGCCACATTGCTGGCCCCAAATAACACTTAAGAAAGAGATAACTTGCATACACACACAATGATAATGAAAGTTAATTGAAAGTAAGGAATCCAGTGCTGGGGTCAGAACAGGAAGTGAGATTCCTTGAGCCATTTCTGTTGTCAGTGTCTGCACACATTCTCCTGGAGTGTTTGTGCGCATTGGTTGGAAGTGTTTTATCCCACGGCAGGGGAGAGGCCATAGAGAGGCAGTATGATGGGCATCTATGTATCTGTTTGTAAATATGTGTGTTTGCTCCAAATGCTCATTTCTCCTATGTCTGCAGAGGTCGCAGAACAGATTAGGAGGATGACAGAGATTATTTTGCCAAATGAAGAAATAGAAACTGAAAACGATCAAGGGTGGGGCTGGGAGAAGTGATGAGCACAGGGTTGGTGGGGGAGGGGAGCTGTATTCATTGTTGTGACACAGAAAGAGGCCCAGAGAAGTCCCTGGTGTCCAATAACACTGAGTCATATTTCTTGATAGACAGCTTACTCTTGTACTTTCCACCTGAAATGTACAAAACGAAGCAGTGCTTGAGAACTCATGACCAAGCTCTGAGCGGTCAAGGAACTTTCCCTTCGCTGAAAACCTTCATAGTTAAACGTATGTTTTTCCAGTTTTGTTTTGTGTTTATGTTGGGTATAGGAGTGTGTGTGTGTGTGGGGGGGGGTGTTGGAGGGGGGTAATTCCTCAAGCATCCATCATTTATTTTCTCTTGAGACAGCGTTTCTCATGGGCCTGGAACTCCTTAGTAGGGATGGGCTGGTTGGCTGTTAAGCTGTAGAGATGTGCCTGCTTCTGCTTTCGCGGCATCGGTTGGATTGCAATCTCAGGTCCACATGCCGCACTCTTTTGAAACGTGATTCTGGTGATCAAACTCTGTTCCTCAGGTCTGTAAAGCAGACACTTAAGAACTGAGCTGTCCTTTCTCCAACCCTACCGTATTCAACTTCTGCTCTTAGCTCTCTAACAAAGTAAGTATAGAAAATTAAAATGAAATATTATTATTAATACATTTTATTATTCAAGACTACTCTTGGGTTATTTTTCATATTTTTAATGCTTAACTCAAACAACCTGTGAACTTTTAATAAGTAAGAAACTAGGCATAAAACTAAGAGCTATTTGGAAATAAAAGCAGCAGAGAAGACAGGAATGTCAATTCTTTGATTAAAGGCGTCTCCTATGTGAACATTTCCCCTGTATGTGGCACCAGGGAAGATCAAGGAACATGGTGAGACTCTGGGTGGGGGAGGGGAAGGATAATCATGAGAAGGGACAGGGAAAGCAGAACTCAGGCTCATCCATCAGAAGCTCCTCTGCACGCACTGGGTGTGGCTCGTCAGTTCCTTTGGAACCTTTCGCCTTCCTCCCCTTTGTCAGGTCTTGGGTGCTCAGGAGAGCTCTGACCTAGTTCAGCCTCATCGTCACCCTCCCCAGGCTTCTGGAGAAGCCGGCAGAGTGGGAGCATGAAAGAACCTGGTTTGGCTCCTGTGGAGGGTCCCCGGCGATTGAAAGAACTGAGTGTCTGTATGGCTGGCATAAACAATGCTTCCTCACCATATCCTCCAGACCCAGCTCCTGCCATGCTGCCTCTTCTCTTCTAATTTGTCATTCCATCACGATTCATGAGTCATGCCTAGGTGAATCTGTGAGATGCTGTTTCACAAAACGAGGTGGGAATTAACTGAGGAAAACATCTGATATTCACCTCTGATTTCCACATACACATGCATACTCAGGCTTGTACACACACACACATACACACACACACACACACACACACACACACACACACACTGATAGGACAGTGTATTCTTTATGCCTAGACAGGAGCTGGTCATAGGTTGATTTGTATTAACTTCGGTAAAAGCCAACCCCATCACCCAGGAGTTTGACAAATGAATAGGGCTGTAAAGGAAGTAGGAGACAGAAGTCACAGGGGAAAAATGTTCAACTAAGGTAATAAGATCAATGTTTCAGGAAAATATTTTGGGATAGAATTATTGATGGAAAAGACAAATTAGAACTAAGGCAATCATCTGGAAATTCAAGTAGTTAATTCAAGTGTACAGTCTTCTGCCCGTTTTCACTCAAGGACATAACTGTTACCCTGTCTCGCCATCTTTCCCTGCCCTCTTTCTTCCTAGTGGACCTTTCCTGTCACCTACATCCTAATTTCTCCTATAAAGAAAAATTAGCCTCATTTTTTTTTTTTTACTTTTTTTGTTGTATTTTCTTTCCGCTATATCTGGTTTTTATCCCACCATCTGAAAAATTTTATGCTGTTGTGGGAGAAGACTTATCCTGTGGGGATGAAACACACACACACACACACACACACACACACACACACACACCACACACACACACACACACACACACACACACACCCCTACTCATCCCAGATATGAGACCCATAACTGACCAACCTATGTATCCCACCAAAGTCCTACTTTTTACTTAGAGAATATGGGTGAGGGGTCACTTATAGGAGCAAAAATGACGCAAAGACAGCTGAGACACCAAAGCTCACTTAACATGGATGACAGCTCACAAAGCTGGACAAAGGGTGACAGCCTGCTGGCAGCTCAAAGGGTTGGAGAGTGCCCTTTGCAGGTGACTCAGTTGGTCTGAGGCTTTTCCAGGCAGCACATGTGGTTGCTGCTTCTATCAGGCAGCTGGTCTAGTCTGTGTTGCAACACATCTGTCTTGACTTTTCTGAGAGTAACTCTCAACCGTCTTGATTGGTTATTCTGGGAGGGAAGGGCCTAGTGAATCTGGTGGGTTTCCAGGACTTCCTGAAGCAACTTTGAGTAGTTTACTTTTTGTCTTAAGGAGCTTCCCTGGAAGATGGAAAGTTTGGATCTGGGAGGAAACTGCTACACGCTACATGCCCACTTCTCTGAAAGTGTACTTCTCTTGCTAAAGATTCACTGAATCTAGGTGTAGTTAACTCCACAGGCTAGTTCTTGGTTCTCTTTGCATGTGTCTCTCCTACCCTGTCCCCATCTATTACCTCACTAGCAACTATTTCACTCTTGAACTAGTTGTTTATTTCTCAACAAGTGGATATAGAAAAGTCTCAGAGCCAGGTTCTTAAACCTGGTCTTTACTTGGACTTCGTCTCCTGGTGATCTCATCCTGACTCCTGACTCATGGATTTTAATGCTTTCATGGGCTGATGATTCATAAATTTATGCCTCTAGTCATGATCTCCCACATGAACTCCAGACTCACATTCAAAGTCTGTCCATCATCCTTGATTAGATGTTTAATATATTGGATTCTCAACTTTACTCTGTAATCTACCTTCCTATGCTCTTTGGTGATAATTCCATTCTTTAAGTTCTGTAAATAACCAATGAGTAAGTCAGTATGAGTTATTTTTAATTTCTGTTTTTCTCATGCCCACACTGACTTTGCCACCAGATTACTTAGCCATGCCTTTGAACAGCATTCAGTATCTAAACGATAGTAATGATGGACTTTGACACTCTTAGCCTCCTCCTCCCTGTGACTTATTATATCACTGTCTGTAGCTCAGGCTTGAAGTTTTAAAATTAGATCTTTAAATGATGGATATATATATTTTTCTGATGCTGTTTGTTTCCTGAGTGCTGAGATCTCCTAATAAGACAGCCACTTTCTCCTGCCCCCAGCGCACAGTGATATGACATAATCAGGACAATGACAATAGATAGTGCCATTTTAAGATGAGACAAAGAATGGCTGTGGTAGCCATCAGTCCGTAGCAATCCTAAACCCAGCCAGGCCTATTCCCTTATTTCTCTCCGCCTTCAAAGCAGAAAATGTGCCTAGTAAAAGCTCAAATTTGTTCCCAGAGTGTCACAGTCCAAGAATGGAGTCCTGTGAAGGGCATTCTGGGTACTTTTGAGAAAACTCCAAGATAATAAGACTCATAATCTCATTTTCTTCAGAACACAGAATTTTTCTTGGAATGTACTTTCATATCCCTCCAGATTTAGCCGATAGGAGTGAGTTTGCCTCAGCTCTTCTTATTTATATACCTCTATTGGAAAGCATGTTTTATTCAGGTGACTCTTCTTAACCCTCAGTGTATAAACTGTCCGATGCTCTGAATAAAGTTGGCCATTGCACGAGACTTTAGTTCACCTCATATTTAGACCTTGTTTGCCCAGGTTCAAGCCACCAAATAGAGTGCTAAATACCAGAGAACAGTTCTCTTGGCCTTTTATCTTCATTCTTTGGATATTTGGCTCCTTGGACCTTTACTCTTCTTTCCCTAAGAAATAGCTGACATTTTCAATTAAGTTGTGTACTTCCTGCTTTCAGAGTTAGATCGCCTGTGCACTCTTTTATGTATTTACTGGTATTCTGTTTTTGCTTTTAAGTTTAAATACCTTTAAAAATTTGGGCCTTCCTTTGAGTTTTGTTGAGGTTCATTCCGTTAAGAAAAAATACTAGCACAGTGCTCCCAAGACTGGCTCCTCTTTACTTTGTCTCTGAATCTGAATACTATAGAGAGAGCCCATAAGGTGTTTTAGAGCTCTTTAGACTGACCAGTAAGATCCACAGGATGTGATCTTAAAACTTTCTCAGGTCTTAATGAGAGGTTCAGCTACACAAGTGATTGATCTTTAACCTGAGAGTACACAGTTCTAATGGACCTCAGATATTATCTTTGCCCCTAGACCATGTGTTTCTTTGAGAATTTGTTGATGTCTAGACAAGCAAGGAGGAAAATCAGTTTTGTTTCTAACTAGGCAAGTACTTTGTTTGTGAGAAAGAGTGTCACGTAGTCCATGCTGCCTTGGACTTTGGTATGTCCCTAGACTGGTCTTGATTTGTGATACAGCTGTTCTGCCTCTCCAGGGGTGTGATTACAAGGATGGCCCATCACAGCCACCTTGAAACTCCCATTTTTTTCTGCTCCTATATTTGGTCTTAGCATCTTAATTCAGCCAATTGTCACTTTCATAAGTCCATTTTGTTCCTTCAATATTATTGCAGGCCACAGTGCTACCAATAACATTCTGCAATGTAATGTAGCATGAATTGTCCTTTCTTAAGACTCCAGGAACATGACATCACTACCTCACTAGTCTTTACTGACAGTGTCTTTGCCTTTTCTCAGCTCTCTACTGCCTGATCTATTAATTTCAGTATCATTAATTGCTTATGTATATTGCTACCCTAAACTTAGTGTCGTAAACTTTAAAAAAATTGATTTTGGGGAGCAAAAGACTTGGACAAAGAACAATGGTAGTGGTCTTCTCCTCTCCTTCAATACCAGTGTCCATTATGGCTCAAGGCACTGGTGGACACAGGGCTGTCTGTATGGCACATTGTATCTGTTGCTGGTCCTGTAGCTTAACTGGCTTAGTTGTCCTTCCCAAGGCTTTTTCTCTTGCTGAGTGAACTTCCTTACAGCATGAGGATTTCTGGTGTCAGACTTGGTTTTGTTGTTGTTTTTAGTTGAAAGAGATTTGTTGTACTATGTATTCTTATCCTGGTTTCCTCTCCCCTTTATCTTCCCAGGTCCCTCCCACCTCCCTCCCCACCCAACTCCACTCCCCTTCTTTCTTTCCATACAAAGCAAATAGACAGGCAAACAAACAAAAAAAACACCACAAATCAGAGTTTTTTTTTAAAAAGTAAAAACACAAGAAACACACACACACACATAAGACCCACAAAAACACAACATTGGAAACCATAATACACAAGCAAAAGACCACTAAGACCAAAAATGCCCAAACAAAGCAATATGAAGCAAAAAGCCTACAAAAATCTCCCTGAGTTCACTTTGTGTTGGCCATCTATTGCTGGGCATACGACCTACTGTTAAGTATGGTAAACATGCACATTGGAGAAAACTAATTTTTTCCTTTGTAAGCTGGTATCAATTGCAGATAGCTTCTTGGTAAGGCATGGGAGCTCATACACACTTTACATAACATTCAGCTCCTGTGAGACAGAAGGATAAGCGGCCAACATGTAAGGACTGGTAATTCAGTTCTCACTGCCACACTTGTGCCGTTCTTCTGGGAAGAAGAACTTATAAGGCCGTCCTCTACTCAGGGTTAGAGGGCATAGACATCATTTCTTGATGAGTAGACTGACATGCATAGCCATAGGCTGGAAGCCATTGCTTTTATGGTAGCTATTTCTGGAAATTATACTCCACACAGGGTGGTATTGTAAAGAAACTACTGGGTCATACTACTGTCCTCCTAAAAACCTTCCTCTGCTTTCTTTTCTAACCCAAGTAAAAACCAAATTCAATTACAATGACTGGTATCCTTAGTATCTCATTTATTCTTCTTTTTCTTGCTTCACTGATTGACTAACAGACATCCTTTTATACTTATCAACCATAATGCTATGTTCTTGCCTAAGAACCTTTGAACTTGTTATTACTTTTTGCCTGGAATTCTCTTATCGGAGATATGTCCACTCTCTTTTACCTCCTTTGGGGCTTGACTCAAGTACCCCATTTCCATAGCAGCGGTCTATGATTGACAGTCTTCAAATTACATGCTCGACAGCAGTCCCTGCCTCACTCCTCTACACCTCTGATGCTGTCTAACACGACCCCATTTGCGACACTTTGGAAACTCTAGTGGAATTGGAAACACAGAGTTAGTTTCTAGGTTTTTAAAAGTTAGATGATATTTTACGGTACAAGTGGCAACAATAAAACTTATACCAAGTCAGATACAAATTCAAAAGCAATTTAAAAAGAGATGCATATCTGTTCATGTTTGACGAACTGATCAAGTACAGAGAAATATTCAGTTTTCAGAGCTTTATTTATGTTCATAAAAAGGAACTCTGGACTTGTATATAAGGTTTATTTAATGACTTGTGAACATTTTCTTCATTGACATAGCTTTGTCATTTGTTGGTTCTAGCATATGGTAGTTTCTAATAGAAACTTGAATGAACATGTGAATGAATGAATGAATGCTGTGTTGCTACCAAGGAATACAAACCTGGTTAAAATAGGGGAGACTAGGCATGATTGTCCATACCTGGCAATTCCAGTCCTCAATAGGCAGAGACAGGAAGATGTTGAGTTCAAGGCCAGCCTGAGATGCATTGTGAGACCTTGTTTCCAAACGCAAGCAACCAATCAACCAGATAAGCAAACAACCCTAATCCTACCAGGGAAAAGAAGGAAGAGTTGTGTTCAAAGAGAATCTAATCATTGACTTTATCCATCAAATTATTTTCTTCAGTCACCAGTAATGTTGAGTGGCTAGAATGTACAGGCTGTATTCTAAGCACTTGGCAAGTTTTGAGTCAGTGAGAGCCATGAGAAAAGATTTGGGAGGGTTAAGATATCAGTCCTAAGAGATAGAAAAATTAAAGGTACGAAGGATAGATATTATGCCTAAAACAAGAAAAGGAGAAACTGATTTTGGAGTCTCAAGACTGTGATAAAAGTAGGCCATACAGTTGAAAATATTAGTCATTGGGAGTACTGACATGGAGAGCAGATGACCTACAGTATAGCTTGTAAATTAGCAAGTAAAAAATTATCAGTTGTGGCCAGTTGTGAGACCCTTCTCCAGGAAGCAGAGAGATGTATTGAAGATGCAGGTCACATACACAATGAACTGTCACAGAATTGGTTACATTGGGAGAAGCAGAGCTCAGTGACAGTCTTCAGGAAAGCCATGGTCAGTTCCCAGGTCTTCAAGAAAGAAGGTTAAACTTCACACATCCATGCCTGCCTGTCAGACTTGCTCTGTCCACCATCTTCTGAAACCCTTTCCATCCACCTGTGCCTATACTTACATGTCTGTCTTTAAAGAGTCACTTTCTGTATGAAGTTTTCCATGCAAAATCAAACTTCAACCCAATTTCCTGTTGCTCCTGGAAATTTGTTTACACTCTACCTTTGTGAACTTACCAAGCAATTTCAGCACTTGGTAGGTAGAGGAAGAAGGATGCTGAGTTCAAGACCAGCCTGGGCTACATTGGTAATACTTTGTCTTCAAAAGCTAGACGACCAACCAACCAACCAGTCAGCAAACCAACCAACTAACAAAACAAACACACACAGACACAAACACAAACATCATAAATATAAAAACAATTGGGAAGAAAAAGAAGAGCTAGTTCAAGGAGAATTGATTTATTAATACATATTATTTATTTGTTGAACTATATGCTTCAGAACTGCATGCATGGAAAAAAGCTTCAGATAATACTTAATTAAGTAGAAACATATTCATGTAGCTCCTCCTCTCAGGTCCACAGGATGAGCAGAGCTGTGATGATGGGGTTGGAAGAGCTGACATTGGGGAAATGTTGAATCCTTGTATAGCTGCCACCTTGCCTACAAGACAGTGGGGCTTTACAAATGTCATTTTTGATGCCTCTAAGCCATTCATCCTTGCTGAGTGTTAAGAGAGCTAAGTGTCTGAGAAAGCGTGTTCAGTTACATTTGACCCAGTATGAATTACCCCTAATCAGATCACATGACTGTTGAGAATTCTTCCTGGTGTACTCCTTATTTTCAGGGTCAAGAAATGAACTGAGATTTCCTGGGAGCCTCATTTGACACAGGATACATATAGAATACTTGGATTCATTATTAGAAATGTGAATGTTTTAGAACCAAGGAAACATAATAGAACCAACCCAGGGCTGTTTAATATTTCATGCCTTTTTCATTTTAGAGTGGGTAATTTTTCTATTTCAAAGAAAACACTTTCATAAATGAAAGAAAATTGAAATATGGCCCACTCTAATCTCTAAACTCACTCAAACAGGAGTCCTTTTGTTTTCTTAATTCTAGTTGCCGAGTATTTTAGAAACAATTTAGCATAAGAGGATGAGAGAAGTTTAAAAATATAGATATAGTGTTAGCATATAATTTATCTAGTGCCTCTTCTTCCAAGAGTACAAAAGATCAAACATACAGTCTTAGTATTATTATGTCACTTCTAAATGTCAGTCCAATGATTAGATTTACAAATCTGTATTTCATAGTTTTAGATGCTACTCTTGTAAAGCAATGTCCTAGTGGGTGCCTGTGAAGAAACTTGTGACATAGTTTTGCTGATGTCTTGTTTGACTTGGCATGAATGTACTTATCTTATTAACCTTGGCCTTTCTTAACCCCAGCTACTGTTATTTACCAAATAGCTCTTCTAAGGAAAGGATTTTAATTCTGGAAGACTAACAGCAGGGCAGAAGGTCTGCTGACAATAGTGCCTGTGTACTGAACACTTTCTTTGTGCATGGTTCTCTGCCAGGCTATGTGAGAGACAGAAATGAGGATGAAACCCTCCAAAGATGTATTATCTAATGGAAAAGTTAATAGTTGTATATCTGGAGTAGAGTATCCCATGTGTACAATGCATGGCTTTGTACGCTTTGTTTTCTTTGACAGCCAGGAATCAGGACATGCTGCCTTTGTTGGGCATGCACTATTTCATCCAACATCTCCTTCTCCTGGCATATATCTGGTTCTTCCTCCTGACACAAACCTGATCCAGTGGTCTTTAGGCTCCCTGGGGGACTATTTCCATAAACCTCCAAGACAGGGTTGTGAATCTTTCATTGTTAACTCCATTCAGTAAATATTTATACACATTTCTTTCTTCTCCATAGTGCCAAAGACCTTAACTTAATCAATTCTTCCAACTTATGAAGGCTAATTTCATATTCATACACTGAAACGCCATGACCTAAATGACCTGCAGTGTGCTCTCAGTGAGAAAGTGGTAGAAATGGGGCTTGAACTTGGGTCTCACTTCAGATTCTGTTCTTAATATGAAGACTATTATTTGCTAGTAGTCTCCACTGGTAACAATTAGTAACAAATACAAAAATGTAAAGAAGAGAATATAAAATTTCATAATTTAGAGATGAAACTCATGTAAAACAACAGGCTACT
Organism: Peromyscus attwateri; assembly: GCA_902168425.1. NCBI lineage: Eukaryota > Metazoa > Chordata > Mammalia > Rodentia > Cricetidae > Peromyscus > Peromyscus attwateri. The sequence goes on along the minus strand of CABHPP010145977.1, from coordinate 23,943 downwards.
AAATTTTATTAGGGAGTTCAGCAAGTTTACCAGACAGGTGAAAAAATAGGACATTTTTCAATAGTAAATTATCATTAGGCAGCATAATACATTAGTAAAACAAATCATACAACTTCTCACAGCTGGAACACATTCTCCACAATAAATTGTGGCTTCTTTGAGGGCTGAATAGATGACTTAGAATAAGAAAACATGGCAGTGTATTCTCAGTAGTACAAAGAAAGCTAATGGGCAAGCTCTAAGAGGAGCAAGCATGAATGTGGTCCTTCAAAACTGTATGCACAGAAAAACATAGTAAAGACTGAATTTAATACCGAAATATGAAAGAATATTCCTGGGACATGATGAGGAGTCGAACATCAGTTCAACCCTGAAAGGAGTGCTGCAGACCCCGGTAATGGCACTTTGAGACAGAGAGTGATGGTGTGTAAATGCAGCAAAAATGAGAGTGTAATGACTTTAGCAAAAGTGTCAGGGAGCAAGGGTGACAACTGAGCTATAGTGAGGTAGGAGGAGGATCACTTTGGACCAGTGCCTGGTTCTGATCCTCAAGGGAGCTATTTGCACATAGTAGATTATAGTCACAGCACTATAGTAGCATTGGTTCATGGCAGTGATGATGTAGGACAGTTAATTCTAAAATGTATAACAAAAAACTCAAAATCTGCGAATAACTGCCCTTTTATATGTAGCCAATCCATGTGGAGTTGCAAACCCAGTCATCATCATGCTGGATAATTAGGACAAGTTGCATCCATCTTGGAACTGAAGTTAGTGTGGACAAACGGGCACAACGCTCATATATTCTTGGCAGCCAAGTAAACTAGTGAAAGATGGTTGTGTGTGTGTGTGTGTGTGTGTGTGTGTGTGTGTGTGTGGTCCCAAAACACGTTGTTAAATTCAAACTTTACCTCACTGTATAAATCTAGACTGTGCGTTTAAAATCTGTGTATTTTCTCCTCAGGAAAATTAAGGTGATAAGACCAAATTCCTGGCTGTTAAATCTGACATTCTGAAGAAAGGAAAAACGTATCTCGATTCAGTATATGCTGTGATAGTCAACTGTGACCCCATAGGTGGTCCTTAGACACTGAGTTAGAATCACCTCCAATATAATCTCCTTATTTCAAAGATAAGTTGTCCTATGTCATGAAGCCATTCGAAGACAGAACCAAAATTTGCATTCATGTTTCTTGGCTTCCCATCTACTTCATAAAGTAGGGAAGTTTGTTAAAGTTAGGGAAGATCCAGATTTCATCAAGAATTCTTCAGCTTCAGTGTGATACCAACTATTATTGTTTTAGTAATTTAATGGAAATGTGGTAGCGTGCATGAGAATATACTAGAAGTTTGTAAACCCTCCACCATTGTTCACACAACAGATCCAAAGACAGAGAGATTCTGCATCCTAGAAATGAATTCTTGTCATACCAGCAAATGCTAGGGATATGCTGAATATTACTCACCTAGAAAGCTGTGGTCTGTGCTGTTACATTTTGTATGTTTTGTTTTTGCATGACCGTGCTATAGTTTTTATTGCTGTTGTTACTATGACAAACAGTGGAGGGGAGGAAAAAGGAAGAATTTACTTTGGCTTGCAGTTTAGGTTAAAGTCCACGGTTGGATGGCTGCAGTGTTTCTCAGCCTGTGGTGAAGCAGTGTATGACAGAAGTGAGTGGGAGAGCAGAGCTGTTCACACCCTGGCAGCTAGGAGGCAGAGAGCATGACAGAGTAGAAGAGACCCAATGGTCTTTCCAAGGCATTCCCTCAGTCACCCACTGCCCCCATGTAGGACCAGCTTCCAAGCGCTACCACCTCCACACAACCTATTCAAATACTGATATCAATAGAATAATCCAATTATTATTATTGAACAACAATAATTATTATTAGCCAGAGCCTCCAAGATCCAAATACTTCCCCTAAATTCCACCTCCAAACATCATTTGCACAAGGAACCACACCTGGATCATGTGAGCCTTTTAGGATTTTTTTTTCAATGTAAAAGTTTTTTTTTTTCCATTTTACATACCAACCACAGTTCCCCTCCCCTCCCCTCCTTCCACTCACTCCCCTCAACTTTTAGAATACTTTAAGTCCTAAGTTATAAAAAAGCCTTTTCAGTCGCCTTTGTCCCCAACCTGTGTGTGTTAAAGAATCTGCTTTTCAGTAGTTCAGTCGCGCAGGATTGTAGCCTTCCTTATGTAGAGATGGTCCTGACGCCAGAAGCAAGTTAGCCACGTGTATCTGCTAGATCCTTCAGTTCCTCCCTCAATGAGTCTAAGCAAAACCCAAAGCATAACCTTTGAAAGAGACCTGACATCTTAAAAAACAAACTTGTAGCCACCTATAGCATCCTGTGACCAGGCCTGGAAGGGGCCGAATCTTAGGGTGTGTTTGCTGATGGCTAGAAATGGCAGGTTCTTCACACTGGATCCGAAGAGGATGAGAGAAGTGATAGGAAGCAGAGAAAACACCAAAAACAGTGAAGGTAAAAATGCCCATTCTTAGTAATGTCCTAATGCATGCTACTTTACTGGAGTAATAGTTGGCCCACTGATAACTACTTGAACAAGAGTAGTTAATGAGGCCAATGGAGAGAAGATATAATTATAAGTTAAGTCCTTGTCATGAGGGCCAGTGCTCTGCAGGCTCTCCCCCAGATACTTGCACACCACCCTTGTAGAGGACAAAGCAGTAACAATTGACAGTGTGGACTCCTGCTGTCCAGGTCAGGGGGAGGAAAACCAGCAGCCACCTTCGTCGCACAGGAGCTCAGCAGTTTACTATGCCAACTAGCAAATAAACTTTGTTAATAGAAGCAGCCTGGCTCTCAGCAGTTCAGCAAGCTGCTGGCTTGCTATTAGACATTCCTTGTCGAGAAGGGGCCCATCTTCGACATAAGATGCCCAGGACCACTCCAGGAATCTGTGGCTGCTCTGTTGATTCAGACATACAATGTAAACCACTCTCTACAATGCACAAAAGGCCAAGTATTCAGAATGAGTGGAGTCTGAGGTCTCAGAAACAGGAATAATTAAAGCACAGAAGAATGGCAGTCAGTCCTGGTGAGACTGTCTATAGACTGGATAGGCATCAAGGGGTTTTGTGGTCAAAAGTACATCAGTGTTTAATGAAAGAATGACTTTGTCCTAGATTGCTTGATTTGATGGCATTCTCTCTGAGAACTGTGGCGATCCTGCTGCCCTGCCTCTGCAGGAGACACTAGAAATGGTGGAGTCTGGTTATTTGCCAGAAGGAGCTGTGTCATTAAGCTGTTGTTTCTTTTGATGGGACATTATCAGCAGGTAATAGCAAGTCCTCCTCATTACAGCTGTCATGCGATATTTCCTGAGACAAACAGATGAGGTGTGTCCTCTGTGGCAGTGCTGAGTGATCGCACTGGGATTGGTATCAGTGTGGCTGCTATAAATCACAGCGTACACTTTAACAGTTAAACAATTATCTCTAGTGGCAGCACTGGAAAATTGTTTAGTGATGATTTGCTGATTTATATAATGAAGAATAAATCTTATATGGATCTTTTTATGTAAATACCAGAAGGAATCAAAAGCAGAGCCTGTATTTTAAATGCATACCTGGGAACCTTTTGTGTTTATTACATTTCTGTGAACTGGAGGGAGGTAGTTTATCTTTAACAGCAAATCCCCCAAATTCAGGAAACAGCCTTCCGTATCTATTTCTACAATTTAAAGTGGCATACGTGTATAACAATTTTATCATATAAAGATAATATGTAAAGGAATGAAGACGCTTAGAACTGACCACTAGTAAAGTCAAGGCTAACCAGACTATTTTGGTGCTGGAATCTACAAATAAACACGATATGGCTTTGTCTGTGGGGTGGAAAGAAAATGGATATTCTTGAGGAGCTAGGACTACAGGGCTTCCTTCTGCCCATCTCTTTCCACCACCATGGCGTGACTCCCTGTCATTATTCTCTAGTCTTGTTTTTCCACCACTAAGGTCCTTGTGTTATCTGAAACTTACCTTAAACTCTCCACCTTTGAAAACCTCCCCATCTCTGCCCCCTGTGTTCTGCTGTGAGGTTTTGGCCGTCTCCTGATGACATTTGAGAGCCTTTTCGAGAACTTTTAAGTCCTATCTAGAGAGATGTCATCTCAGTAGAACATCGTCTCCTCAGGGACGTATCTACTTGTTCCTACTCTTAGATCTGATTCACAGTTTCCATCAGAGTCAACTAATCACCATTAATACTACAAGAAACAATTACAGAAGTGAAATTATAGTATAAACATAATAATGGTTTTGAGTGTTCTCTGTGTGCCAAGGCTTGTTTTATGGAGCTTGCACACATGACCAGAATTGCATAACCATCCTGTGAAGTAGGTATTGGCACTTTCCCAATTCCATGGATGAAAATATTTTGAATTAACTCACCCAGTGGTATTGCTAGCTGGTGGCTAAGTCAGGTTTCAAACCCGCATCTGTCTGCAGGCAAGTTCTGCCCTGAGCCTGGACCATCTGCGATGATGTAAGCCACTGACCCTGCAGTGTCCAGCGTGGAGCCACTAACCACATGCAGCTTTTTAGCACTTGAGATGCAGTGGGTTCCAGTGAGGAAGCGGGTTTCTGGTTTCATGCTTTCACTTCATTTACTCCCAGATGGTCACATGGGTTTGTGGCTACTGTGTACCACAGCACAGCTCTGTATACTTTCAAGATGTGACTCACTAGATTAGGAACTGGAAAGCCAGACACAGAAAAGATATTAAGAGAAGGTAATAGTCATTCACCATGTCTAGAGTTTTTCTAACAACAACAACAACAAAAAAACCAAAACATCTTAACTTGATTACTGTATTAAGAATGATAGTGTTCAGTTAAATATATTTCTAATCTCCTTTGAATGAAACAGTGTTAGATTTTCAGAGTGCTAAGTGACAGGCACATGGTTTCCCTTACCAAGCATCACCTAGCCTAAGTACCTTTATACAAAATAAGAATATATTTCACAGTTTTTTTGATAAATTATTAACCAGAATATCTAAACCTCTCCTGTCTAACCCTTTTAAATGTCTTGTTATTACTTTCTCACACTTAACACTTGAATGCATAGATGCATTCAAATTGAGGTTTTAAACCTCAAAAGGTACACAGTGTTTCCCAGTTCCTTTCTGTGGATATACACAGGGCTTTGTTTTCTATATATATTTTCTATCATTTATTTTTATTGTTTTCTCTTATTCTCACTCTACTTAATGATCTAGTCTGATCCTGATGTCTTACGCCCATGTTGCCCCAGTTCAAGCCGGACCTGTAGATCAGTAAGGGAAAGAGTACAGTAAGTATCAGTGAGGTACAATCCATACACCAGGCTTTCTGGTTTCCAGCCTCCTCTGGTTTTAACTGCTTGAAGCTGGAGAGTGAGGGGCTGGCAGAGGGCTAAGGGGCTGAAGTTCTCCTGGACCATCCTCTGGAGGTAACTGCTTCTTTGCTGCTAAACAGGGGTGATGACTTCTGGGTGGGGGGACTTTCCTTAGGGGTGGGCTCTCCTTAACAGGTAGTTTGTCATAGGGTGGCCAGTAGGCCACCTCCCTCGAAGCTCTCAGCTCCTTCCCTTAGTCCTGCAGCTCATCAGATCAGATCATTTGGGTTTCCTGGGGTACTGGCTTGTTTCTGTCACCTCAACACAAGCCAGGATCATCTGGAAGAGCGAATCTCTGTTGAGAAAACACCCCACTGGCCTCCCTACAGGGGCATCTTCTTGATTAATGATTGATGTGGGAGGGCTCAGCCCACTGTGGGTGGTGCCACCCTAGGGCAGGAGGTATGGGTGCTATAAAAAGCCGGCTGAGCAAGCCATGGAGAAGAGGCCAGTGAGCAGTTTCTCTCCATGGCCTCTGTTCAGTTTCTGCCTTAATTTCCTGTCCTGACTTCTCTTCATGGTGTACTGTAAACTGAGGGCTGAAATAAACCCATTCCAATCCAGATTGCTTTTGGTCGTCGTGTTTATCACAGCAATAGGAATCACAGTAGGCCATCAGGGGAAATACACAAAGTTTTCCTGAGAAGCCCTGTCGGCAAATCAACTATCCTGACTGGTGAGGATGTGGTATAATTTGTATTAGTCAGCTGTGGGTATTATAACAGAATTCTAGAGGATAGGGGTTTAAACAGATAGAATTTGTTTCTTCCAGTTCTGGAGGCTGGAATTTTAGGGACGAGAAGCCAGCTGATTTGTTTTCTAGTGAGAGGTGTTTCTTCCTGCCACTGGCTATCCCCTTACATGATGGGGAGGAAGGACAGAGACAGGCACAGAAGCGGGCAAAAGAGGAGAGGCAGTAGCTAGCTTCTGTGAGAGCACTAACCCTCTAAGAGGGATGTCCTTGACGGTGAGGCCAGTCTGCCGGTCCCTCTTCTCCCTGGTATAGTCTTCCAGACCAGAGATGAGGTCTTGGAGTGGGCTGCTGGTATTAAATGATAAAAAGGAGAGCTTTCCTGTCTATGAGTTAGTTATAGAACCAGAATCTAAACCCTCTTACAAGACTCGCTTGAGAGTTGGGCAACACAGTGCCTCTTCTTCTTTTTTTTTTAATTTAAAATTTTTACTGCCTCAATAATGATAAAAAGTTTATCTAAGATAATATTGAAGCTATAAATATGATGTCCTTCATAGCAATAGCCCTTCTGTAATGTGCCAAAGATGTCTTTTAATTATTTTAAAAGGTAGAATTTATTGTTTTACTCTTTGAAAAAGCATAAAATCCTGTGCTTTCAAATATCAAAATAGGAGGTAGACTATTTTAAGCTTCTCTGATAGTGTAACCAATCCCCCAAAAGCAGATATACTTTATAAATGACATTATATATATTATATTTCTAATTACCTGAGCGGAGAATCTTAGAGCAGGTGCATACCACTAACTATTATCATCTTGCTTAGATTTAGTAATTGAATATAAAGCCCACAAGTATTTTTGACATCCTATTTGCTTTGAGTTATTTAGAGTTACAGTCAACATGGGTGTCAATTTTATTAGAGGAAATTTTGAAGACTTTAGGGAAGATTTATAAAGAGACAATTCAGACCTACGTTTGACGTTTTCTCCACACAAGTCTTGTCTTTAACAGAATGATCAGCTCCATAGTTAACCATAATCTTTAGCAAAGGAGGGTCAGTCAGTATGTAAATTTATCTCTTTAAGCCCTGCCTTTTGCTCCTGCAGAATCCATCCCGACATATGGACCTCTGGCTCCTTGAAGCAGTGTCTCTTCATGGTCCATGCTGGTAAGGTCCCTTAGAGCACAAAGCCCCTGTCAGCAGACAGCCAGCCTGCAGGAGGCCAAGTGAGCAAAACTGTAAGAGTTGTGTCATGCACTACGGCAGTGTAACCGAGACAAACAGGGCACGGCAAACAAGGTGCAGCTGTCTGCGTTCGAGGTTTGAGAAAATGAGCATGTTGGTGGAAAAACAGAAGCCAGAGTTTAGAAACATTTGCAGAGGGCAGAGAATATGCCACATGATAGATGTGGCTGTTTTCCTTTGCCTGGAGTCAGATTGTAAATATTTTAGGCTATTTGATTTAAAAGATCTCTGTCCAGACCAGTCACCTTCATCACATGGGTGGGTAGGAGCCTTGGTCATTGATGGACATGGCTGGCACCAACAGAGCTTCACCTACAAAAACAGGTGTCAGATGAGATTTGGCTTGTGAAGAGTGCTGTTCCAGTTCTGGCATCCATGTTGAATAAATTCTGCACCTCACTTTCTGCTCTGTTATTAGGCAATTCTAAAGGAATGGCATGCTTCAGGTTACACACAAAAGCAATTCTACTATCCATCTCTTCAGGGGGTACCCTAATGCAAGCAGACAAGAAAATGGCATAGGTCTGATTATTTGATGAATAACTGCAACCTTTGGAAACTCTTAGAGAATAATGTCCGGCTAAGTTCAGTTTGTAGGGCTAAATAAAAACATTAAAGCCAAAGAAATGGAAATCCAAGGTCTGGCTTCTTAGTGGCAAATACAGAGATTTCTTTTTTATTCTCAGTTGTAATTTCTGTGTTACTTTCAGACAATATTTGGTAGCATGTGGTCAGGTCAAGATTGACAGTGCAGGAGGCAAGGAGCAGGGTTTATAGACGTGAAAGTCTTTATAGGAATCAGTATAAAGGAAAGGTAATTGTCTTGCTCAGTCATTTTTGCTGCTGGAAAATGATAAAGGTAATAAAAATGGAAAGAAAAAGTGTGAAGAACATGCCCCGGGCACTAATTAACTGTAAACAGAAACTGACTCAGGGGCTTCCCAGATTTCCTTGAAAGTGCTCTGTTTCCTAGAAATCTTGTTACAATTTCCCTGAACTCAAGAACTAATTTCTGCTTAGTGTTTTAGACAACACATTTCCGGGACTGCTGCAGCGGGGCTCAAGGAAGAGGCATGTTGACGCCCTGGATGTTGAACTTATAGAACTTGGTGCATTTTTAGCAAAAACAACATAGCTCTGAATTACCTTGTCACGGTGAAATATCGATAAAAATAAGTAATCATCATAGTTTTCTTTTAAATGCCATTGTGATAAACTACAGGACTAATAACCTATGGTCGATGGGTTTTCTTTGAGTCAAACTACACCTGAAGGATGTAAGAACATTAAACAGGACATGCCCTGCCCCATAGTAACCCAATAACAAAGAAGTCTCCTGAAAACAGAAGAAAAGTGTCACCTGCCTCCCGAATTTTTTCTTCAATTCCTCTGGGCTCCCTAAATAACTCCATTCTGGCTTCCTCGATTTGAACACTTGAAAACAAGCCATTTGACTGCCTGTATAATGGCGGCCAGTCACAGCTTTCCAGTGGATGTGAGGGAAAGCTGACAATTTAGGCTAGGTAGAATTAGGGACCTCAGGAATCCCTTTCAATTTGCATCTAAAATGCAGGCAACCAAGTCAAATTTGTTCTTTAGTGGCCCTTGCTCTTAACTGTAATAAGGACCCAAGGATGCACAATGTGACCAGGATTTTGCCACTAAAGAAACATTCCTTTTGGACACTCAATGGAGAAGCATCATAGGCCCTACAGTAAGGAACCCTGACTGCAGTGACTGTCCTGTAGTCCCAGTCTCACCTGTAGTATTTCTCATGCTCTTTAACTTTTTACACTCTGAAAAGAAATGCTTGTACAAAGAAGAATTTGTGTCTGCAATATGGTAATCCGGGTCTCTCCTGAATATGCTTCCGCGCTAAGCCTTTTCCTTTGGTATTTCAGTTAGGACTACAGTCTATAGGTTCAAAAACCTATGTTAAACCCGATTGGGTTAAAACTTTAAATTATATTTCTCATTATCGTCCTGGTCATTAAAATAATGTGTGTTCACTATAGTAAAAGTGATGCCTACAGAGAAGCGTGAAGTGGAAGACATATTACCAGTTAAGTAATGACTAAGGTAATTTATTACTTGATTCATTCTAGAGTTAGTTGTCTACATGATCCATATAAAAAAAGAATGTTAAATTTGCTTTGTGGTGTTGTGTACTTAACAACAATAATGACATTTCCTTGTGGCATTACAGAAGTAAATATTATCTTAATGCACAGAGTAATGTAATTTAAAATGTATTGAAATCCATAGTTAACTTCCTTAATTTGGGTAGATATTGAAAATACTCAGTGGAATGCATTTCTTTTGTGTGTGACTCTGTGCAGATTTCTAACAGTTTTATTAGAAATACTTCTTTGGGGGTTGGGTGTATTTCTCAGGCTTCTCCAGAGAAACAGAACCAAAAGAATATACTATTGCAAAAGAGGACTTATTGCCTAACTCAGAGGATTGCAGAGGCTGAAAAATCTGTAACGAATGCTTGCAGGCTGGAGAGCAAAATCTGCCCAGACTGAAAAAGGTGGAAGCCTCATTATGGCAGAAGGGTCAAGGGCAGTCCCAGTCTAAGACCAGAGGCCTGGCTGTCCCTAGAGACCCACTTGTGCAAGTCCGTGGTAAATAATTAAGGAACCTGGAGTCTTATGTCCTTAGGCAAAGCAACAAATAAGTGCACTTGCCCAGGAAGGGGAGCATGAGCAGAGGCTAGCTCTCTACTTCTGCTTTTGTGTTCTATTTTCCCCAAGGCCATTCCCATCCTGGGGATTCCTATCTGCCCAGCTCCTTCACCCAGGAAGCAGTCTTCTCAAAATCCCCTTCACAGATGCTCCTGGAAGTGTGGATTACCCGTGTTAGGCATCTTCTCAGTTCAGCCAAGCCGACAACCCAGTTACCCATCACAGATGTCTGAATATGCTGTAGGTGCTCACTAAATATCCTAGAAAATATATGAAAATTGGTTTTCATCGTCTCCATGAGCCTTCCTAATGTCACGGCTTCACCAATACTGACATTCCATGAACTCTTCTGGTTCCACCAGGAAGATGGCAAGAGTTAATGCCAAATGTTAAATATCTTTTGGGAAACCATACAGAGGACAAGGAGGTTGGACCTGGTGGCTGGGGTTGGGGGAAACCCACAAATAATTCTATAGCGAAACTTAAGGAACATGAAAGATACTATGGAATCCAAACTGTGGCATTTGTAGGTCAAGCAACTGAGGCTAGCAAGCTTTGTGTGTTAACCTCTCCTGAGACAGCAGAGCATGGGAGCGTGGAGGAAACACACTGATGCCAGTGAACCACCATCAGAGGAGGATTCCAAGAAGCAACATGCCCTGGTGAGTGAGAGGTAGATCAGAGCGGACACGCTTGCTGGAAGAAATAGAGAAGGATCTTGCATTCTGGGCAGCAGATCTCTGAGAGCTCATCTTTGAACAAAGAGATGAAGGCAGGGGAAGGAAATGACATGTCTCTCAGTGGCATTTTCTCATGATGAAGCTGGAGTTGACAGAACTTGTACCCAAGTGCCCATGAACTTCTCCACATCTGAGCAGGGAGATTCAGCCACTGTCTCCACTGTTTCCCTTTTCCTGTGGAAACAAAATGCTGTCACTGAGTTCTGACTCACAAGACAGAAGTTACCAACACTTTATTCCTTTTTCTTTGCCTGTGAGTGACTCCTTACAGTGCAACTTACTTGGCCGTCGGTACTGGGAAATGGTCGGTCAGCTCTGCAGCTCTTCCCGGAACTGACCCCTCTGTTTCCTCTTATTTTCCCAGTTCATAATCTCTGGCTTTCCTAGAAATTCCTTTCTTATGTAAATACTCGTGTTTAAAAATGACATCATTTTGTCCTTTGTTGCTCTTCTGGTGTCTCTTGGGACTTCTACACTCAGCCACAGATTATTTAAATCCATGTTGCTTCATTTTCAAACAATTGAAAATTTCTTGTATCATTTTTCTTTGCATTTTTCAAAGCCAGAATTTCTGTCAATTTAATTTTATAATGACTTTCTTAATGGTCCAGCATATGCTTAATTTTGATAATATTCCAGGAGGACTTGGGAATGATGTAAGGTGCCATTGTAGATGAGCTATGCCACTGTTGAGTGGAATGCACCAAACAAATCAGTTGAACTAACTTTAGGAATTGTTCTTAGACCCCACACCACACGTCCTGAAATTTCCTTTTATTGTTTGTTACATTGTTTATTATTATTTTTTTTTTAATGAAATGCTTAGGAAGTGTCCATAGAGACCGTTTGTCTGTTTCTCCTTTCTACATTAAAGCTGTGGTTTTAGGACATATATTGTGCATTGTATTGTCTTCCCTGATATACTGGCCTTTTCAAGCCACTGAAATCCTATACCATCTTCCTCATAAAGCTATTGGAGTTAATGTTGGCTCATGTTAATATTATGATAGATATCCTGGCTTATTCATTTATGAGCATAAGTTCAAAACACTTTAGTAAATTTAAAAACGTAGTTATTCATTGAAAGAATGATATATTATGACCAAATAAGGTTTTTCCTAGAAATCAAAGCTTATTAAGCTTTGATAATTCATCATATCCTTGGAGTTAAAGGAAAATTATATGCAAATGTCCGCAGATGGAAAAATTCAGTTGGAAAGTATTTAATAGTCTTTGCAGATGTTTAAAAAAAATAAGGATACTTCAGGGCTGGTAAGATTGCTCGGTAGGTAAGGTTCCTGGTGCACAAATGTGAGGATCCATATTTGGATACCCAGCACCAATTTAAAGCTGGATTCTGCGGCTCATATTGATAACTCCAGCACTGGGGTGCGGGCAAAGCCAGCATAATCTGCACAGCTCTTCAGCTACTTAGCCTTGCTGAATCAATGAGCTCCAGTATCAGAGAGATCCTGTCTCAAAGAAATAAGGTGGAAGACCATCAGAGAACACTAGATGTTGATTTCTGGCCTCCCCATGCACACTCACACTTACATGTTCAGCTGCATGCCCACATATACACACCCAATATACACATGTACAGAAACCACACAGATACATCCATATACACACAATAATGATGACTCAACAAAGTAGGAGATAAACATTTTATAAACATGGATTATCTCTGTACACACACACACACACACACACACACACACACACACACACACGCCTTAGCCCAAAGAGAATGTCATTACTAATGACAAAATGCTAGAGGCAGTTCTGTTAAAGGTACAAATGAGGTGGTTCTGGTAAAATCTGGAGTGACCCGGTGATGCTAGACCAGTTTAACTAATAAAGCAGACAGAGGAGGATGTTGGACTCAAAAACAAACAGGCTGAATTAAAGCTGTTACGTTTTGACCACTTGTTACTTAGAAACTCCAAAAGTATCTCCCTAGGAATTTCCAACTATTACTCAATTCAACTTCTAAACCAGGCATCAATAAGAACATAAGTCTGACTCATTGAAAAATTTCCTTGGTTGGGAAAAAGACCAATCTGGAAAAATTGAAAATGAAAATGAGGAGCTGGGGGTGGAGGGGATAGGTAGGACTCTTTTCTCTAATACAAACCGTGGAAATATGAATAGGGAAGGATGGGTGCAAGCCCTCTAAGTGTGGAAAAAGAACATGAATAGACATTTTGCATAAAAAGAAATACAAAAAGCATTTCAGCTCATTAAAAGGTATTCAAACCCACATAAAATGCTACTTATTATCTAGTATTTATTGAAGAAAGGAGGGATTGAAAGTTGGTTCTAAACTTGCTTGTATTCTATAGGGAGATTTTTCAGGATGGACAGGAACTGCTGGTAAAGGCTGTCTAAAGACCTGGGGTAGAGCAGAGTACAGTTGACAGGCAGGATTTGCAGGGCAATTTTTATGAGTATCATTTCATTGTGTCTTTCTCTCTTTTTCTTGCATTTTCTTTTACCTGTGCAGTGCAGACTGACCTCAGATATGGTCCCTATTTAGAGAGGCTGGCTATGGACCCCTGATCTTCCGCCTCTACCTCTCATGTGCAAGGGTTGAGAATCCGAGGTCAGAGTCCTCACATCTTCTTAGCCTCTTCTGTCACATTCATATATTGCCTTCAGAGAAAACTGAAGAAGAATGCAAATTTGTCATTTAAAAAATTGCATCCATTTATTATTTGTTGGAGTCAAGGGGCACGTGTGTGAATAACAGAGAATGACTCTCTAATCATCTCTTCTTTTTCACCGTGTAAGTTCCAGACATGGACCTCAAGCCATCATTGGTCTTGGCTGGGGGCAAGTGTCTTTACCTGCTGAGGAACTCCATTACCTCACAAAGCTTTAGTTTCTGACAACTTTTTGAAGTTTAAATATTATATCACTTTTGAATACTACATAGACTGAGTTCCATAGTGTATTCATTCATTGTTTTTTTTCATACTTTGAAACGGTCTGCATAATTTCTTTATAGTTAGAAATATTTGTATTTTTAATTTTTATAATCACTTCATATATTAAGAAACCATATTGTAATATATTTATTTTACTTTATAAAGTTATTAATCTTATAATTTTTACTATGTATTAATTTATAGAACTTAATTACTTTTATGTCATCAAATCTGCTTTTCTTCCTTTTCTAAAAGTTAATATCATTAGTCAGATATCAGATACATTTTCTCTGGATAGCTTTGTTTAAAAAATCCTCAGTTTCTCACAATACGAGTTGAGAACTACATGCTTTCTCTGAAAGAGCTGATGAATTGTTTCATGGACTTGGCTAAGTTATTCCTCTTACCTGCTGCATCAATATGCAAAGTTGAAGGTTTCAGAGCTAGAATCATTTCAGTGCTGAGGAACCACATTCTTTTCACCAACTAGTCTGCTTCCTCTTTATTTATTTTTTTTTTTTACTATTTAAAAAGTGTCCATAGCAATGGGTTCTTTTAGATGAACTTAGGAACACACTGCAATACAATTTCACTTCCTCTTGTATGCCAACTTTGCTTTCAATTTCATTTCTTGGGAAATAATTTGGGAAAATGTGATATTTTTGTAATGTGTAGTATTTCTACTCAAGGGGTAAGTCCGTACTTGAAATTATTTTTAACTATCTATCGGTTTCCCAATCTGCTCTTGTTTTCATTTTAGGTAATACCAATCTTGTCATTATCATAACCATTCCTAAGTACTGTATAATCTAGTGACTACTGAGATATATTTCTCCTATATAGAGTTGGGATATGGAATAATATGTAAGAAAGTCATTGGTTACTTAGTTTTTATCTATCATCGGTCTTTCTCCAGACACATCATAGATGCCAACACTTTAATTTCTGTGGCATCTCAGGTGTTTGCTAAGCTTTGTTAATTGCATGATCATAGAAGTCTTGGCCATTAAATTTTCTCCTTTGAAATACTGAAAACCGTATTTCCATAACCGTCTAGGTATTTAGTCCTCACAGTATTCAGCTGAGTGGAATTTAGATCTGAGATCTGCCACTTAATTTTGTATTACAACCTCCTACAAACCCCCAGCCCATTTATTTTCACTCATAAAATGGGGACTGCCATCATATCTGCCTCATAGATTTCCCAGGCACTTGTAGATCCATGGTCCTTAACACAGCTTGCATGGCACTTGACTTGTATCCCGATGCTTTAAAAGCCATAGTACATGTGTTACCATCAGTTGAGATGATGGCATGCTTATCCAGGGAAAACATGAAATGACTGAAGAGTGTGAGCAAGTCTACCTGGAACCTTGCAGAGACTTTCTGTAAGGAGAACATGTCTGTCCACCTATGGCTTAACTCAGACCCGCTTTTTTTCCATGCTCACACTCTACTTACCTTTTAAAAAGGATACATTTTTTTCAGCCAGCAAGATGAAGAAACAGAACACCTTCTGCTTTTGAGTGCTTCTATCAGAGGAAGGAAGGGTGGAGTTGAATCACATACAGTTTTTGAAAAACTTTGGCCTTTTTGTTAAATTCTCTGATGTTTGATAATGTTTAATGCACAGAACATGTAGTTAGAACACTGGGGGTTACTCAGCTCTAATGGATATGTGAGAATTATCTTCATCACTATCGTCAACCCTTAATGAGCTTATTTATTTAATCTCATTTTAATTTTCTGGTACAATAGGTTATTTTACTATTCTGTAATCTGGCATTGTTAACATTTTTATTATAGGACACTAAGCTTTGTCTGCTGTCACAGTTAGTAAAGCTCACTTTACCAGGAATATAATTTGAGCACTAAAAGGTTGTGGAGTGAACACATTATATAGTCGTATTTACACCATTTTGTAATTTTACTAATGTGTTAAATGACTGTTTCTACACTAATGCCACATGTACCTAGAATATATGCCCACCCTTGTTTTCCTCAAGATGGGGGGCTCTTTGAGAGAAAACCCTGGTGCTCTCTTGAGCCTGTGTCCCCCAGGCTGTGTGGCTATATTCTCTCTGACTTGCCGGGTTCAGCCTCCCGTAGGTCATCTTACCACTGCTACTCCAGTACAAACGCTCCTCAGCTACTATTCAAGTTCCCTGTGAGTTTTGGCGGAAACTTCCCGGTTCTTTCCAAAGAGGAGGTTTCACTGTGTTGACTCTGGCCTTCTTTCTGCCTGAGTAACTCTCACCCTTGTTACACTGTCACATTTGGTTGCTTCTGGACTGGGATGGCTTTCGTGTTGTATTTCTGGATACATAGTACTAAGTCCACCACCAGTGATCTTCAGTCCACACCCCATGGGTGTCAGCTCTGGCATGAGGAGTTAGTCTATGCATGGTGGCTTCTGCTTTGTTTTGCTTTGCTGTTGCACCCTCTTGGAAGAATAGTAGAATGTATCACATCCTTCTCTGTGGGATATCCTCATGCTGAGCCTTCACTGACAGGATTTCTTTTCTTTATATGGAGAAACCAGATCTAGACCAAATTTCATGTTCAAGGTTGAATCCTGAGAAGCCTACACAGTGGGGACTCTGTATTAGAGATGACACTGACTTAATTCTAAAATGAGGCTGCCTGAGTTCCTGTTCTGGTGCTGCTATGATCTGGGTAATCTTTCATAAAGATGCATGCTGACTGGTTTTATGTCAACTTGACACAAGCTAGAGTCATCTGAGGGGAGGGAGCTTTAGTTGAGAAAATGCCTCCAGAATATCAGGCTGTATGCAAGCATGTAGGGCATTTTCTTAATTAGCAATTAATAGAGGAGGGCACAGCCCATTATAGGTGGTGACACTCCTGGGCTAGCAGTCCTGCACTCTATAAGAAAATAGGTTGAGCAAACCACGAGGACCAAGCCAATAAGCAGCACCTCTCCATGACCTCTGCATCAGCTCCTGCCTCCAGGTTCCTGCCCTGCTTGAATTCCTGTTTTGACTTTCTTCAATGATGAACAGTGATGTAGAAGTGTAAGCCAAATAAACCCTTTCCTCCCTAAGGTGATTTACACTATTGCAGCAATAGTATAAGACAATATGTAACTTCTTTATACCTCAGCTATATCACATTTAAAATTAGATATGCCCTCCTTTCAAAGTGGTTGTAACGTGAAATCGATGAGAACAGTGATCTGTCAGTAGTAAGCCCTTGATCATCCTCAGCTACTGTTCAAGTCATCATTGATAGTAAAATATTTTGTTTTGATGTTTGAAGATGCAGAATATAAGTAGAATGTGGCAAAGTCATCGTCATAGTCAAAGTAAAAAGGCAATAGGTCTTCCTGTTGGAAACTAAATGTGAAATGAAGTCAGAAATACAGAGCAGGACTTTGCAAGTGCATTTGAATACAAGGGTCAGGAAGAGGACCTGATGCATTACAGTACTTACTTAACTAAGTGATGATAACTTAAGCCCACCATCAGGAGCACACAGCATAATCAAAATATGAGCAAAAGACAGATGCAGGGAGCTTGCCCCAAGGTGGACTCAGCTCAGGCTGTGTGTCTTCCAATGTCATGGTGATAAGGGAGAGTAGAGAAGGCTGAGATCGAAGAGGTCTCCTGCCAAGGACACTTCTGGGTGATGACTGACTGTATTCTGTTGGCTTTAGGAGAAATGGAGAGTTGCAAGAACAGGGTGTTGTAGCTGAGGATATATTTTTTTTATATTTATTACCTTTGAGAGTATAGTAGTGGATTATACAAGTAGAAATATCCCAAAAGCCAGGAATTGACAAACCCTTTTGGAAATGAAAGGCCACAGTTTAACATTTTAGTATTTATAGACATGTGATTTGTGTTCTGATTCTCATTCTTTATATATACATAGAATGTATACATATTAACATATATAACATATATAATGTAGACATATTAACATATTTGTACTTCACTCCTACCTTTTAAATTATGAATATAATTTAAATTGTATTATATATAATTTTAAGTAAAATTATAATTTTAAAAGTAAAAACATAGTGTATTTAAGACATATGTTGATATATTCAATATTATAAATATAATATATATTTAAAATACAAGTATATATAATGTTAAGAGTAAAAGTATATAATATATAATTTCAAATGTAATATAAATTATACATAAGTTAAGATGTAATTTTATAAATATGTGTAATTAAGAAATAAAAATATGGAACACATCAAGGTAAATAGTCTCTGACCCAGTTTGGCCCAGGGAACCATAGTTTCTTGTCTTCTTCTGTGTCTGTTGCAGGAGGGCAGGTGCTTGGTGGGACGGTAGACATCAGGGTCTGGGTTGATGTCTGCACAGAGGTGACTTAAAACATCTATTTCTCTATGGTTACTGGATAAGCAGGCCTGGCATTTGCTGCCACATGAAGACAGTGTGAGGGCAGGTTTGGCTGCTCTGCTGAGAGAGCTTTTCTGACTGTGAGAGCAGGACTCAGCCAGTGGCTTCTCCATTACCACCTCCTGTCCTCTCTTCACCTGTTCCCCGCTTGCCCAATGCGGAAGCTTTCTTCTGAAATGGAGAACATAGAAATTAAAGGTATTCTCACCCTTTCTTCCTCATTACTATCATAGTTGCTAAAACAGTTCCCAGCCTCCCCATTCTACTCTCTTCTTGCAGTTGGCCTTGGAGAAATTCTCTTTCCCGCTTTGTGGAATGGAGCCACCAACCTATCAGATCTGACACTGTCTCAGGTAGGCAGCCTCAGAAGTGTACTAGGTACACTTAGCAGGGACTCAACTGGTGTCTTCTGTGGAATTGCTTGGTTGCAATGATGGGGAGAAATATGCATGCATTTGTGACTGAGAAATGATCTGTGTTGTAAGCACACAGTAACAGAAACTGAACTTAAGTAAATATAATTCACATATTTTATAGTAGTATATAAAATATATGTGAATTATATAAATATTTCAGTTGAAAAATTTGTGTCAATTATTTTTGACAATTACGTACATGTATATGATACATTGTAATTGTATTCATCTCCTATTATTCTCTCTTATCCCGTCTCACTCCCACCGATCTTCTCAACCAGCTGCCTCCTGCTTTCATGTCTTTTTGTACAGGTCTGTGCAGATAGCCGCAGACACTGTATGCTCATGATTGCAACAGCCATGTCTTGTCCAGAAGACGATGTTTCTCTGCATTCCTCCCCTTCCCCCAACTCTTACAGTCTTTCCATCCTCTCTTGGGCAGTATCAGCTGGGCCTTGGTGGGGGCGGGGGGTAAAGGTGTCCCATTTAGGGATGAGCACTCAACAGTCACTGGTGTCTTCTCTCCCTAAGGCTGTCCAAAAATAGACTCTAAATCATCTCTCCCTTCTTGTTAGCACCTTGAAGCATCTTCTAAGCATCTCTATCAACTAGATATAAAGGTAGGTCAACAAAATTAACCCAGAGTTCTTAAATGCTGATTTTATTTTAACAGAATAATATCAGAAAATTCCTAATTTTATCGACCTGTAGGATTGATGCGGAGTAATGTTTGACTTCCTGGGTGTTGAGCAAACAAAGAGCAATGCCTTTGGCTCACACAGCATTTCGATATGAGCTAGAACTAAACAGGCTGCACGAAGCAGAATTTGTCACCAATAGGTTGGGGTGCTTCCTCGTTGGCTATCGAAGGGATGGCATTGCATTCTTTTGAATATTAACCAAACAAATGCATTCTACATAGTGTTTAAATAAAAACAATTTGCGTTCTAGAATTCTATACACTCTAACCAAGAAGTTTCTTAAACTAGCCATGAATAATGAGTCTATTTATTTATTCCCTTAATTTACAGAGATATTAGAGATTAAGTGTATTTTATTAACATGATTTTATTGATTGCAAGGTTAGCTAAGGTATATTGCTTTTGCAAGAGATTTCTATAGAGATCAAATTTTCCCAAATACAACCTAGAAATTTTCTTATTTCTTTTAAGATAATATTTAATTTCAGATAGGTCTCTAAAATCTACAGTACATTATTTTTGCACATGTAGACGCTCACTTTAAGTCTTAGAGAGTAGTTTTAGATATATATTATTATTTCTCGTAGTTTTGTTAGTTGATGGTATGATTTATTCTTCTTACTTGTGCTTATTCCAGAATTTTCCATTTTCATCTGGGCTCTTGGAGGTGGCAATAATCTGAAATTCTGTGTTGCTCAATCTTCAATGTCCCATCTGAATTTTCTTGCATGCAGACAGGGAGAGAGCGGCCAGACCCTTTAGGTCCTTGCCTCAGAAGTCACACACATTTTTGGTCATAGCTAGTCACGTAGCGAGAGGATGTACGACAGTCTGAGTAGAGAAATAGAAAGCCTGCCTCGGTAAGGAGACTTTGGAAAAGGCATACGAAATAAGTGGGACTGTTGTGACCATCTCAGCCCACATACATTGTGGGGCAGGTTTTAATTTCCTACATAATAAAGGGTAAATTTATTTTCTCTTTATGGTGGCCAACAATTGGATTTTTCATATTTCATGACCACAAGTAGCAAATAGTAATAAGAAAATAGGCCACCATTTCAGTTCAGTCTGGATGAGGTTCCTGTTGACTGGTGTTTGTGATTGACGGCTGTCTGATGACGGCTGTCTGATATGTCAGGAGGAGGGACTCACATTTGTGAGAAAGTCCAGCCGTTTGAGAGTGTCAGAGTCCAGACCATTATGCTGTTTCCAGAGTTAGTAGGAGTTAGTAAATTTTGTCTCTCGGTCACTGCCACTTTCTTACCTCTAGGACAAGAGCAGAGCAGCAGTTCAACTCTGCTCTTATTTCCGTGTGTAACCCAGGCGGAGGGTGGGGGATTGCCCCTCGGCTCCGTCCTCTTGTTTGATTTTTAGTAGGGCTGACCATGAAATCTAGGGCCTTGAACATGCTAAGCAAGTGCTCTGACCACTAAAAGATACTTATAGTTCTTTTTTTCCTTTTAAACAAGTATTTTTTGACATCACTGATAACTAGATATTATCACTTTCTAAGCCTTCATGACAGAAGGCTGCTTGGTTACGCTGACACATCTTTCCTGTTCATAGTTTTAGTGACTTTATAACTTATGGATCTTGAGATATGTGTGACAAAATTGAAAACACAATGTTGTTCGTTTGCTAAAAACAGAATTTCTAACATTTACATGAGAACAGTGACAATGATCAAAACATTCTAGTGTATAGCCTATTATGTATGTCAGTCATAGCCTATGGCTATATCAAATATAGTTTCATATCTTTTGACCTTTGGATGTGCTTCCAGCTCAGCTTGAATGCCGCTCAATGAGTGTCTTGTTGCCCCAAAGGTCTCAGCTCCACTCACATGCTTCTTGCAGAAAGCCTTCCCAACCCGAGCTCTTCCCACACGGTTGCACACATTACCTTCCTCTAATATATACCACTATATAACAGCAGTTTCTGGGCGCTTGTCTGTCTTCCCTAGAGTGTGAGCTCAGTGAAGATAAATATGACATCATCTTTGCTCATGGTTGTATCATTTGCTCCCATAGTTATCAGAGCGTTGTGGTGGGCAATAGTAGTAAAATTACCCTCTTCCTTTGACAGTAGAATCCCTCTTTGTGGATCAGTACCGATGAGTTTGGGCATTGAAAACAAGAAGCATGCAATGATTTCATGTGTTTGCAATTGATGAAGTGTTCTGATTCATAATATGTAGCATACATAACACTGTCTTAGGGAGAGCAATATTCACAAGGTCACTTCTCAGGTTGTAGCTATATAACCAAGGGTACAATTTTTCATGATTTTGTATATGATTTTACATTTCCCTAGAATATGGGGCAACCACAGTCACCCAAATTAGATACTTCCCTTATGTTTTTGGTATGTTACCTCATCACCATACTGCCTGCTTTGATCATGACCATTTGCTTCCTCCAGCCTTTCTGTGGCCTCCTTTCATCCGTTAGTGTGATTATAAGCCAGTGGCCTACAGCTTCCAGTGCTTTCCTGCATTGGATACCTAGTCTCTGACGATGTTTGTAACACACATGGGAGATAAGAGTTTGCCTTTCAAAAAAAAAAAATGAGTTTGCCTTTCACATCAGCTCGCCTTCTGGAGTGCCGTGTCATTTCCTTTTGTTTTCCTGTTTTTGGAGCACCTATCAAACTGTCCATCCTGAAACAGCACTGGAGATTTCACACTCTGAGTTTATCTGAGTTTATCCCCACCTAAGAAAATGTATGTCCTTATTAGGATCTTAATAGTGCAGTGAGATTAATGAGCAACTTTTTTCTCCAGACCTGTATTTATACTTTTGTAGCTATGAATTATGCCCAGAGAGACAGATAAGCAAACTGAGGCATCAGAAAGAATTTTCTGGCTGGGTTCTGAAATGTGGACATTTTAGACACTCATTATAGGTTTGTGGGTTTCAGACACTCTTCAGCTGGTGTTCATTTTCATATCCAGAATACTTGGGGCCACTGTTTCATTATCATTACCCCATGTATTTAAAGGGTCTTTTCTTGAGATTTGGATTTGTTTTGCTTGTTGTAATCGATATCTTATACTTAATTGAAGTGTATTGCAGGCAGGGTGCAAATTCAGATGACTAACTTTGATGGGTTTTGTAGGGTTACGTGATAATATTATTGTGAATCTCATATGAAGCTTTAATTTAAGTCACATAAACCATAGCATATCTGGAATATGGAGTTCCCAGCCATATGAAATGCCAGAACAGTTTTTCTTCAGAAGTGCTGATTTATAAAATAAGTCAGTAACTCTGAGTTTTTGTAAAACATTTGACGTTACTATAATCACATCTTACAGTCTTACCGTGTGTTTGGATATATATACAAAGCATTCCCACACCTAAGGCTCAGGGGACATTGTATAAGAGGGGTCAGAAATATTGTAAGAGCCAGAGGTTTTCTGTGAGATTGTGTCTCCTAGTAACGTCAAAATTACACCCATAAAATGTCCTTGACATGACTGCCCTAACATGCGCTGAACAAGGACAACAGTAGCAGACATGCCAATGTGGCAGAGAGAAAGCCACAAGACAGCCCTACTCAAAGAACTACAGACAACCAAGGAATGCTGATGGTGGGAGCTATAGTCTATTCCGGGGAAGTGCACACCAGTGGTTACCCAGTGCCAGATTGTCAGCCTTAAAACACACATACAAGTAGTGTTATACAGACTGAGTAGACTGTATTTAGGAATATATATGTATATACATATATTCATGCTATGGCAATTAATGAAAAAAAGAGGGCATAAATTTGAAAGAGAGCAAGAGGAAGTATGCGGAAGGGTTGAGGGAGAACAGGGAAAGGAGAAATGATGTAATTGTCATATAGTCTCAAAAATAAAAGAGAAAATAACTTATAAATAAAGAAAACTATTACCCAAAAAACCTACTCTAGATGCATTGCATATAGTCTTACTAGTTCTTATTAAATCATTTAATATTTCTTTTTAATAAATACATTTAAATACATATTTATTATCTATGTTGTATATTATATATACTTATATACAAAGATAAATAACTATAATAGTTATTGTATATCAATTTTCTGAAACACTTGTAGTGAAATACATTGCTATATAAATTGCCTTTCTATTGCTGTGTAAGAAATCATGACCATTGAGGCTTAAAACAATATCACAATGTTTTAAATAATATCACAGTTACATGGGTTCCAAGATATTCTCTCCAGAGTCCCTTGAGGTAGAAAGCAACGTGTTGGCCAGACAAGCTCTTATCTGGAAACACTGGAAGCAGTCCATCGTCCAGCTCATTACAGTTTGTTGGCGGAATTCAGTCCTTATAGTTTAGGAGTGAGGTTGATATTTCCACACTGGCAATCAGCAATGCTGCTTACCAAGCTGGGAGCTTTGGTATTGTATTTCATGACACTCCTCCATCTCAAATTATCAATACTATACAATGTATATAATTTTATGTCTAATTTTTCTAAAAATTTCTATCTCTCTGGTTTCCTTCCTTTCACACTAACTAGAAGACATCTTCCTTCCTTCCTTCTTTTCTTTCTTTTCTTTCCTTTCTTTCTTTTCTTTCCTTTTCTTTCTTTCTTTCTTTCTTTCTTTCTTTCTTTCTTTCTTTCTTTCTTTCTTTCTTTCTTTCTTCTTTCCTTCCTTCCTTCCTTTCTTCCTTCCTTCCTTCCTTCCTTCCTTCCTTCCTTCCTCCCTCCCTCCCTCCCTCCCT
>CABHPP010145976.1:0-40297 GCA_902168425.1 Peromyscus attwateri | reverse complement strand
TTCTAATATCAACTTTTGTGACCTTGGACAAGTCAATTGTTTTCCCTTTTACCCTCATTATCTCATTGTTTAAATAGGACAAAAAAACCACATACTAAACTTCAAAATCAGACACTGTAACTTAATCCCCCCCTAAGTATTCTTTAAAATATTTTAAAAGTGACAAGTAAAATTTTATACATTTACCATGTTCAAATTGTTTTTGATATATATATACATATCTCATATTTTCTGGAACAACTTTATGTATTCCCTGAGTATTTTCAAGTCTATGCTATAGAGTTAATTATTGTCACTGTTTTGCACAATAGATTTCTTACACTTAGTCCAGCTTCTTGGAATAGCTACTTTGCTCTTGACTGGTGTGAGATAGTCTTTCAGCATTTGTATCTGAATGAGATCATGTGACATTGGTCATTGAATGCCTAGCCTACTGACATAACCTGAACTCCAGGTTTATCCAGGCTGCAAAAGGCAAGATCTCATTCTTTTATGTCCAGAGTCATTCATTGTGTAAATATGCTTCATTTTCTTTATCCATCCATCATGGATGATTACCGCCAGGCAGTGGTGGGGCACACCTTTAATCCCAGCACTTGGGAGGCAGAGCCAGGTGGATCTCTGTGAGTTCAAGGCCAGCCTGGGCTACAGAGTGAGTTCCAGGAAAGGTGCCAAAACTACGTAGTGAAACCCTGTCTCAAAAAAAAAAAAAAAAAGACAGCATTACCAAAGGCAGCTTATAGAAGAAAGAAGTTATTGAAAGCTTACAGTTTCAGAGGATGGGTCCATAACCATCATGGCAGGGAGCATGGCAACAGGCAGGCATGGTGCTGGAGCAGGAGCTAAGCACTTAGATCCTCATCCACATGTAGGAGGCTGAGAAAAACGATGGGGAACAGCCTGGACTTCTTTTGAAACCTCAAAGCCCACACTCAGTGACTCACCTCCTCTTACAAGGCCACACCTCCTAATGCTTCCTGAACTGTTCCACCAACTGGGGACCAAACATTCAAATATATGACTCTGTGGGTGCCATTCTCATTCAGACCACCACCACCAGGTACTTAGTTTAACTCTGTATCTTGATTCTTGTGACTAATGTTACATACAGTAAGTAGGGACATTCATGAATATCTTTGTACACTGCTTTCATTTCCGTTAGTGCTGTAGTAGTACTCCTGGATCATGTATCAGTTTTATTCTTAACATTTTAAAGAACCTCCATATTGTTTTTCTTAATGGCTGAAGTAATTGAATTTCTACCAACAGTATTGTGAAGGTTCTCTTTTCTCCACACTTGTTGTCTTTTAATATTTGTTTATAACAGTCATTATGACAAGAGCTAACCTTATAAATGATTTTAAAACAGTTATCAGTTTCCATAACAATCAACCACAAAACCTCAATGGCATATGGTTTTGATCTTCTGGGGTTACACTGCTCCTTGCAATCACTGTGAGATACACTCGAGCACAAGGTCCCTTCATCCCTTGACCTTTATAAAATTCTGTTGGCTGGTGGATTATAACGCCAGTTTACTTCTCCAGAAACTAGCAGGAAGTCTTGAAAGGACTGATTATAGTCTCTTCCCCAGTGTATCACCATTCTCTAAGGCATAGGTGACTTAGGGGAAAGTTAAGAGAGAAGTCTACAGTGTAATTTTTTAAAAACTTTTTTTGAGAATGTCATATGTTTATTTCCACCTGACTTTTCCTCCCTCCAATTCCTCCTGTGTCTTCTTACTCCTTCTAAAATTCATGACTTCTTTAGTTACTGTCTCACACACACACACACACACAGAGAGAGAGAGAGAGACAGAGAGACAGAGAGACAGAGAGACAGAGACAGAGACAGAGGGAGAGACAGAGAGACAGACACACACACAGATATGTATAAATACTACATTTATACTAGTTGAATCCATTTAGTGTTGTTCATATGTATATATGTTTAGGGCTGACCACTTGGGAATAGATCCCTATCATAGGGATCATCCCTGAAGAAGATTGCTTCTCCCTTTGAGCAGCCATTAATTGCCTGAAGTTTTTCACCTAGTGGTGCGGCCTTGTGAGATTTCTGCCATCCATGTGGGGGCATGTCAACTTGTGCTGTCGTTGGGCAGGTCTTGTTTTAGGTGACCATATTGTTAAGAGATTTCATGGGTGCAGGTCATATATAGAAAACACTATTCCACAGTGGATATGTATGTATATGACATTGTCTCACAGTAGACATCCTGGTCCCCTAACTTACATCTTTCCACACCCTCTTCCACAGTCTTCTCCGAGTCTGAAGTGTAGGGATTGTATTGTAGGTGTTAGTTATTCTCTACATTTTGATCCACTGTGGGTTTCTGTGATTGTCTCCATTTGCTACAAAACGAAGCTTCTTTGATGAAGGATGGGAGCTATACTTCTCCATGGGTGTAAGAGTAGGTATTTATTTTTGTCTGTGTATCAGGATTCTTCCTCAAGGGGACCCAGTTTCTTCTTCATTTCAGGGATTCTGAGTCTATGAACCGGCCCAAATCTGAAAATGTTGTTACTTGGAGTTATGGTGATGTAAACTGGTGAAATGACTCATTGAGTGTTTATTGCACTTCCTCTTGAGTTATGATCTTTAAGGGTCCTGGGGCTTCAATCTAGAGGAAGTTCAAATTTCTGGCAAGGCAAAATCCCTCAGAGGAGATGATCATGGTTCTTCAGACAAGAATTAACTTCCTAGACAGAAAAGAAGAACTGGTCCTATTGACAGAGGAGGCTTAGGAACTGAAGTTGCCCACTTTCATGGGGTTTACCCCCATGACTCCATCTGACTGCTCAGGGTCCCAACTCCTTGCCAATTAACATCCCAGCTTTAACACGGGAAACCCAATTGAGATAGGGCATTGATTTGTATTGCATTTTGGCCATTTGTGGAACAGATTTTGGATGTGGCCTTTGAAAATGATCCCGTGCTTACAGGAGATTGATCTGTTATGGCCACCATGTATTTTAAGTCCATAAATGAAGATCTAGAGCTAGAAAATTAATCCTTTGAGCTCATTGCTTTCATTTTCTAACTCCCCAAGCATACACAGAGTCAAGGAAACAAAACTTCAGATATTGACTTTGTATTAGTCAGAGTTCAATAAGAAATGTAAACCACCCCAAGTGATTCTGAATCATTTAATCATCAGTGACACATTTTAGGAATTTGATCTTGTACAATCATGGGAGTTCTTGAACAGTTTATGCACAGTTGTTGCAGTTATGTTCCTATGTATTTAAACACACATGCACATACGTAAATAGGTTGTACATGTATGTTTGACATGTATGTATGACATACTGTTGTGAATACACACACAATTTAGATGCATAGAAAATCTAGTTCCTGGCAAAGGAGGAGCCTAAGATAACTTGTAACTCTCTGTATACAAATTCTGAGAAAAGTCAAATAAAATATTCAAACTTCTGTGAAATAGAGAGCTGAGCTTGCAAGAAAAAAAGGGAAATACTTCAATCCCAGAAATGAAAAGGGAACTGAAAGGCAGCCTGGCAGGCCTATGAAGCAGCGGGGCCTCACAGGGATTATTTGTATCTGCGGTGAAGGGTGTGGGCTCTGAGGACCACAGTGTATGAAATAAGGATATAGAACTTTCATGATGTGGGGAGTGAATCTGAGGTTTATGAAGAAGCCAAATGGTTATGAGGCTGAGGCTAGACTACCAGTCAGGGACAAGAAGAAAAAGAAGAAAAGGGGTCGGCGGGGGTGGGGGAGGGGGGGGGATGGGGACAGGATGAAAATGGGGCAGCTGAGCAGTAGCAAGAGACACGAGGATATCTCTTTCTTCCTCATGAACTCAGGGGGAAAAAGGAAGGAAAAGAAACCTAATATAAGAAGATGGCATCACAGTCCTTGAGCTTGTACAGTCATGATATCCAAATGTTACTGTCCACGTGGTCCAGGAGTACAGAATGTACAATGAGTATGTGAAACATAGTGACCAATGAACAAACAGTGATGTCGACAGTACAAACACCAACAGAATTTGGGGGATATGATTTCAAGGTAGACTTAACATAGAAGAAAATGATTATATGTAGTATAGGGATTTGTTGAATTTAAAAGGTTTTAATTTTCCTTCATTATTTATAAGGAAGCAAGAAAGGCTACTTGAAAAAATTTTTGTTGATTAATTATATATGTAGAATTTTCAGGGTTATTTCAATGTAAACATAGAAATAACTCTGAAACCAGAAGGCAGCAGAGAAAATAGAGTGTGTGATAAATCCAATAGATGTTATGCAGAAAAGAAAATGAGAATAAAAAACAGGACAGGGATGGTGAGATGGCTCAGTTGGCAAATTGCTTGCCATCAATCCTTGACAACCAGAGTTCAGTCCCTTGAATCCACACAGTAGAAGGAAAGAACTGATTTCTGAAGGGGGGCATCCAAGATCCACATGCATGCTGTACCTTCCTACTCTAAATAATAATAAATAAAAATTAAAAGTAATCATTTAAAAATTAGGGAAGATAGGAAGCACAAAATGAAGCTATAGAAATAGACCCAAACAAATATAACAACAATCACTCTACATGTAAATTGTCTAAATTCATGAGTCCAAATATGGAGACTCGGATTGCATTAAGAAAAAACAACTTCATAGTGTCATTAATGTGTTGATTTCAAGATATAAATAATAACGTGATATCAACCACACTCCAGGGCAAGTTTCACCAAGGAGTAGTTGGCCAACCCAAACTGAAGTAGATGGATGTTTTGAAGAGGGAGAGAAAGAGTGAGAACACGAAGTCGAGCCAGTAACAAGGCAGGGAGGATTCTCTGGGAGGAGCTGGGAGAGGGGATAAATGTGGTCAAAAACTCCCTGAATGAGTTTTTCAAAGACTTAAAGAAGACGTTATTTAAACAAAAGAATAACACGACAAATTCGAAAATAAAATGATGGTAAAAGAAGCATCATCAGCACAAAAAGGCTGGGCATCCACAAATGTATAGAATAAAAACAGATTTCAAATGAAGAAACATTGCTATGGATGAAGATGATTATTACATAAACATTTGAAGAAAAAGTTATATTCCTGAGTCAGCAAATTGTTAGAACATGACCTCAATTTTTAATAAGCCCCAAACTGCAGAACTCCAAGGAAAACAAACCATCAACTATAGTGGGAAATTATATCACATCCTCTGCTCAAAGACTGAGCAGTGAAGACCACAGAAGCAAATAACGGCATGGGCATTTTGGCTAATAGAACCAGTATGGTGGATATGAAGGATATTTGGAAAAACACATTGCTGTCGATTAAATATATATTTGTCTTAAGGGTAAAAACTCTAAGCACATAGTACATTTGTTTTTAGAGACTCCCCACAGATTCCTACAGAGTGAGACTGAATTATATCCCCACCATCAGTGTGGAACTCTCCCTTCTCCTGCATCATCTTCAGTATTTGTTGTTGCTCTTTTCTCTGTGATACATTCACCAGAGATGTCTTTATGGATACATTCACTAGAGATACCTTTATGGATACATTCACTAGAGATGCCTTTATGGCTGTGTCTGGTTGTGCTTTTTGTAATAGCCATGTTTGGAATCAGCTCGATTGCTCATCAGGAAATGACTGGCTAAGAACAGCGTGATTGTGGCATATATGTGCAATGGAGTATTATTCACTTTAGGACAATGAGTGGAACTAGAGGTAATCACATTGGATGGAATAAATCATACTTGGAAAAGCAGAAGAAAAATTATTTGGGAATAGAAAAGTGATGAGTGAGAGTGGGGGAGGCTGACAAGAGAACAGAAGGATGTGTGAATATAACAAAGTACCTCCTGCACATACATGAAAATGTCCCAGTGAAACCCATTATTGATTCCAATTTATATATGTCAATACAAACACAAAATTTAAAAAATGACTACATTTATTACCTTTTCCAGTGGTGGATCTTAAAGGGTCAATGTTCTGAAAATTTCCCAGGTCTGTCTCCTGTGCAGTCAGGATTGAGAGCCCTGGTAATATCAAGTAAAATGGATGAGCACATGTGCAGAAGACTGAAACTAGACCCCTGTCTCCAATCCTATATAAAAATCAACTCAAAATGGACTATAAAAGTAAACACAAGACCCAACCCTAAGATCCCTAGAGGAATAGATAGGGGAAACACTTTAGGACAGTGATATGCAAGATATGGTTTAGGTAAGATCCCAAAGAAACAGGCTGCAGATTAGACATATGAGATTATATCAAATAAGAAACTTCTGCTCCACAAAAAGAATGATTAAGAGACAGAAGAGGCAGCGTTCAGGATAAGGAGTACATTGCCAATATTTATCTGGCAGGTGATTAATATTTGGAACATATGAAGAACTTAGAAAATTCAACAACAAACAAACAAATTAAAGAGGAGCTGGGTCGGAGTCATCAAATGAAAATACAGAGAAAGCTAATAGATATGTGAAAAAATGCTCCACATCACTAACCACCAGGGAAATGCAATTCAAAATCATAAGGAAAGACTGTCCAGCCCCAGCTAAAATGGCTATAATGAAAAAAAGAAAAGGATGCTGGATCAAGACAGAGAAAGGAACACTCTTACACAGTGTTGGTGGAAACACAATGTGGTCACTATGGAAATCAGCATGGAGATTCCTTGAAAATATAAAATGAGAATTACCGTATGGTCTATCAACCCCACTACTGGGTGTGTACATCCAATACGAAATCAATATATTGCAAAGGTAACTGCCCTTACGTGTTTAGTGCAGTTCTATTCACAGTAGCTAAGACATGGAATCAGTATGGGTGTCCACTGGAGAATGAACAAAGAAAATGTGGCATACATAGAATCTAATTCAGTCATAAAAGAATGAAATCCTATCGTCTTCAATAAATGGATGAATCCAGAGGACATTACATTAAGTGAGACAAGACAGGCCCAGAAAGACAGGTGCTGTGTGTTCTCGTTCACACGTAGAAGCTAAATTGGTGTTGACGTCTCCGAAGGGGGAAGTAGAGAGGTAGCCACTGGAGGAGAAGAAGAACAGAGGCATGAAGGGTTGATGCTCAGCACTAAAATGCAGTCAGATAGGAAGCCTGAGCCCTAGTGTTCTAGACCGCAGCAGATAACTGTAGTCCACAAAAATGGGCCACATATTTTATAGAGAACTAGAAGAGAGGGAGTTGAGGCTTTCCAACACACGGGAATGGTGGTTATGGAGAGACACACTAACTACTCTGACCTGGTCATCACACATTTTATGCACATATCAGAGCATCACACTGCATCTCATGGATATGTCAGATTCTTATGTGTCAATCAATGCAAGAAAAAAAAATAGGAGGGAGTTTATTTTTCATGTAACCATGTGCATATCTAGGGAAACGAAAGCCAGTTACAGAAAGAACACACCCTACATGCCAAGCTTGAAAGCATAGGCCAACAGAGTTTGTGACAGAGGTATAAGTTATGTATCATAAGACCACAAACATATGTAAGAGATGATAGATGACTCTGAGGGAGAAGGAGAGGGCACCAGTCAGCGGAGGACACTAAATCGTAACTGAATTACTGGATTTGTAAAAAGTCAACCAAACAGCATGGCATCTTGGTAAAATCCATCACACCTTCACAGGCAGGAATTTGAAATGTTGGCACTTTTGCGTGTTTGACATATTTCCCACATTATAAAGGAGTAAAATGACTGCTGTGTAAATCTGGCCTCATGTCTCCTGGATAACTAAATAGTATATCTACTAGTCAGAGAAGGAGTCTGTAAGCAGTATTTTCTCCTTCAGTTTCACAGAATGACATTATCTTGGTGATTCTGCTGTGTACCAGCATCTTTCAGGAGTTTATGTCTGTGTGTCTATGGTTACATGTATGGCACAACGCATGAGGAAACCCGGGAACAACTTGTAGGAGCTGCTTTCCTCCTTCAGCATTGTGTGTCCTGGGAATTTGAACTCACGTTGTCAGGCTTGCCAACAAGTTGGTTTGCCTGCTGAGTCATCTCTCAGGCCCATAAAACAGGTTTCAAACAAGTACTTCAACTGTGTGTGTGTGTGTGTGTGTGTGTGTGTGTGTGTGTGTATGTATCAGTGTCTGTGGTAATAAAAATTACATTACTAAGTTAGAAATAATCACCAATTAAAAAGAAATACCTTTTAAAGTCAAAGACAAAAATTGACTAGGGGACACACATCTCAAAGGGAATATTTAGCATCTTAACTTTAAAAAAAAACAACCCACATCCTATTAAAAAGGAGGCAGCTTGTGCAATCTTGTCTAGGTCTCCCGTTCTGGCAGGAGAGTTCTGTCTCTCTTTTAGCTCTTCACTGCCCTCTCCAGGTCCTATGGATCTTCCTAAGGTAGGGAAGGTCTCCACCCTTGTCAGCAGCAGGATGGGGAAGGAGGTGATGGGCGCTGAAGCACAGGAAATATGGACTTGTAATTGTTTTTCTAACTGTGGCCACCACCTGCAATAGCATGATGGCTGAACTAAGACTCCACAGCAACTGAGCTCCAAGCAAAGCTAATGAATAAGCTAGCAGTCACTAAATCATATTGAGCATGTGACAGTAGCAAGCTTTCCATGAGAAGCAGACTTCAGTTGGGCATGGTGACACAAATCTGTGATCTAGCTGAGCCAGAGGCTGAGGCAGGAAGGTGGCTTGACTCTAGAAGTTTGAGACCAGCCTGGACAACGTAATGAGACGCTATCAAAAACAAACAAAAGAAGCAAAATAAAGCACCAATAAAGAGACACCTGGTAGACACACAAGCTGGTATATGTGGGCAAAGCCCGTGTGTTGCAGCGTGTCTGGATAGAAATAAGTTGCGTATTGCACAAATGTAAATGAAGTCTTTGTGTTTGTCAACAGTGAGAACATCCACACTGTTTTTCTTTGACAGAAAGAAGAGCTGCCAGGTCTCAGGAGAACAAGAGCATCACTTGAGCCTCAGAGGGAGAGAGAAGCATAAACCGTGGAACCCTGGGTCATGTTGTCGAAGCTAAGAAGAGCAGAGAAAGAATCACTCACTTTTTGGAGAAGAAACAAGTGAGAAGATACAGCTTGAACTCAGTCAAAGACAAGAACAGAATTAGTTCGAACCCAATGCTTTACCTCCTGGGAGAGCCTTTACCGCCTGTCTGCTGGACCGCCTGTCTGCTGGACCGCCTGTCTGCTGGACCGCCTGTCCGCCAGAACCAGCCTCCTGGGCTACCATCTGCCCCTGGGTTCACAGTGCTCACCTGGGTGCATGTGTCTGCAGTCCTAGAACACTCCTGGCATTTGACTCATAAAGCAGTGGTTCTCAACCTTCCTAACACTGTGACTCTTTAATTCAGATCCTCATGTTGCAGTGGCATAAACTTATTTTCCTTACTACTTCATAAGTGTAATTTTGGTATGGTTATGAATCATAATGTAACGATTTTTGGAGATAGAGGTTTACCAAAGGGGTTTTGAGAACCACTTGGTGCTCCCTTTGCTGAGAAATCCCCTCCCTCAATCTTTACACTAGTGACTTCCTCCTTTCCCGAGGCCTTAGTTCTACTGTCGCCTCCTCAGGGGACTTCTAAATGGAATGCAATAAGAAAGTTCAGAATAAATGACCTTGCCAGAAGTGGAAGCAAGGTGGCCTGTAGGTACTTTACAGCCATGGAAACCAAAGGCATTAAACACTGATTGAGGTGACATTTCTGGGACTTCATCTGAGTGCAGACGTTCTGCTCTTCAATGTGTGGCACAGAGTAAGAGGCTCTGGGGCTACACTTGTGATAATGAGCCACAGCCTGGGCTCTGGAGGCACACCTCTGCTGATGAGCCTATGTATACTCTCTATGTACTCCCCTGGCAGGGTGTCACAGCCAGACTCTGGATATCTATCTCTGATGAAGAACCATGGTTAGGCTCTGGGAGTACATATACCAAGGAACCTCATCATGTCTGTGCTTTGGTGGTCAATGAAATGTGTGCAGCCTTTTTCCCCAGCTCTGGGGGGTGTTCTTAAATCTTTTGAGTGTTAATATTTTTTCATACGAAGATATAAAAATATTTTAAAGGCTAGAGAAGCTGGAAAGGGATATTTACAAATTATATCACAGAGTTAATTACAATAATATATAAGAAGCCTCTAGAACATGGGGAAAGTGCCAATAATGGGCTGGAAATGGCATCTAGACACAGGACAGAAAATAAACAAAGGCATCTTGTGAATACCCGAGATGTTCAGCTTCATTGCAATATCAAAATTTTGTACTAAAAGTTCACTAGGACATAACTTCCTCACCTATCAGGTTGACAACATGTTTTTTTGATAGACTGTGGAGAAACAGTCACTCTACTATGTTGTTAGTGGGGATGAGAAATGTATATACCTCAGTGGTGGGGATTTGACATATTTAATAAAACTGAATATACATTTACCTTTTTACCCAGCATTTCAAATTTTAGGAATATTTCCTGTGAAGTAATAACATAAAAAGACTCTTGTGTGTAGCTATGTTGCAACAATGTTCATAATAGCTAAAGATTAGAAACCTGCTCAATAGGCTATGGAAGATATAGTGGAATACTATAGCTTTAGATAAGATGGATATCACTATATACTCCCACCACAATAATTTATGTATAAAAGGAAGTGCGATAGGAAAGTATAGTGTTCTAACATTTACCCAAGTAAGAATAACAAACCTATTTATGAACTATCAAATAAATAAAAGAGTTACCTGAAGTATAAGAGGAAGAAGGTGTGGAGAAGATAGACATAAAAATGAGAGATTTTTTAAAAGTTTCACTTTGTAGATTTAACATTGATATAGTATAAACATTCTTATAATTACAAAAGTTAAATAAAAACCAAAGAAGCAATCCTAAAAAATTTTAAAGTGACTTTAAAAAAAGGGTCATGGGTACACATCCCTAGTGCGGTAAACTACTTGCAGTAATCCCGCAGAGGCAGCAACCAAAACAAATCAGCAAAAGCTTGTTGGCTGCTCACACCTAGTCTTGCCCTTTGAAATGGTTCCAGATATCTATGTGTGAATCAAAGAAAATGATCGTGTCAGTACATCAAGAACCAAGGTTTTCCACATTAAGCGGAAAGAGCACACGCTATCAGAGGTAAATCCCCACTCTGCTAGAGCTGGACTAAAATTATGAGAGCCTGGCTCTGCATATATCTTACAAACATGATAAAAGGATAGGCAATGACCTTTTATGCCTGCAGTATCATTAGCAGAGAGACGACAGTACACCCGGAGCCTCCTGAGGGACAATGCCATCTATGGAATATTCATGTAAAGAAAGAGCAAGCTTGAATCAAACCCAGCTCCCAGGTCTGCCATTGACGGTGGAAATTGAGCAAATAGAAACATACTAGGCAAAGTGGTTAGGATGCAGTCAGTTGAATCCAGAAGATGAGAAACTGTACTACTGCGCACAGCAAACTGCTCAATTTATTCATCAAAACTTCAAAGAAAAAAGTAGAGATGAAAAGGAGACTTAAGACATCACCCGAGTGAAATGTTCCAGTCCTGATTTGAATAATCAAGTCTATAAACATTATGTGCACACCCAACTAGTATGCAAACTCTCCTGGTTATCTTATACGCATGAACTTGGTCTGATGATTTTGAAGCATGATTATGAATTTTTTTAGATGTAAAACTGATATTGTGGTTAGACTTAAAGGGGACTCATCTCCTTGTTGTAATCTTTACCCTCTGGGCTTTGGGGTAGCTTTCTTTCCACCACCTTCCTTGCTCTGTGCTGGTGGTAGACCAAGTCATCCTTCAACATCTCACCCATGGAATAACAGAAGCATCTTTGCACAGTGAATGAACACACTGAGATGTAGCTCTGGCCTCTGGGTGATGTGATTCTTGCTCTTTGTATGTGCGTGTTTCTTTTTAAAAATTTAAAGTGATCTATATTGAATGAGTATTGGATATTTTATTTTATTTTATTTTCAATTTCCCCAGGAGCTAATGAGGCTGACAGTTTACTGAAAGTATTAACCCAGAAAGTTTCTCAATGAAGAGCTGTTAAATTCAACCCATTGCTACGTAAGAGTTGTGCTATAGAATGCCGGGCACATGGTGGGAACCACCCAGGTCGATCTGTACTTGCTTGGGTAGGGAAGGCATAGGTCTGGAGGGGAGAACCCTCCAGGGCCCCGCATCCCTTGAAGATGTCTTTGACTTGGACTCCCTGTGTCAGGTTATTGGGCTGCCTGTGGATGGCTTCTAGCTGATGAGAACGCCAAACAGATGTAGGCTTGCTATTCCCATTATAGTGTTGATCTTCATTGGTTTAAAATTTGAAACTGTGTTACTCTCACTTTCCAAATAGATACTTCAAAATTGCAAAGAGTACAAAGCAGAGACAGTGAAACTCCTCTTTCCCACCTCTGCCCCCCAGGTGTCCTGTTTCTTCCTAGAAGCAACTGACCTGATAGGAGAACAAGAAGACACAAAGGAATGGAAAAGCAAGGGCCATGGTTAGCAAGGCTGCTGGGGATGAGTCACAAGGCAGCTGGGGAATGGTATGAATGTACCTGTACTGGAGAACTTAGATGTGTATGTGTACCGGTGTGTGTAAAACAGGGGAGATACTTTAATTAAGAGATGTAGCCTCTCTACATCGTTCTATAGTTTGTTTCTTTTCACTTTGTGTCTCTTGGTAAGTGTATTGTTGTGTGTAAAATGGGAGATATTTTAATTAAGAGATGTAGCCTATCTACATTGTTCTGTAGTTTGCATCTTGTCACTTTGGGTCTGTTGGTAATTCACTGGGGAGGTAGCTCAGTTGGTAGAGTGCCTGCCAGTATCTCCTGGTAATTGTTCCATACCACTGCCCAGGAAGCTTCCTCATTCTTCTTGTAACTGTTCAGTTTTTATATACAGTTTATTTAACTCTCTCTCTACCAATATACATCCACCCAGTGTTTTGTGACTCCATTTTGAACGCAGCATTTAATAACTTCTTCATACAGGACACAGAAAGGATTTTGTTTACTACAAAAAGCTCCATGTCTCCGTGGCTCACTCAACTGTTTAGCCCCCAGCTCCCCCCTCACATTCCACATCAGACAGGCACATCCCACAACCTTCACACAATAACAACTAAATCAACTGATCTTTGAATAGACAGCTCAGGATAGACACACCTGTGGGGTGCGGGTTCAGGTTGGTTTGACTGGGGTGTGTGTCGGGTGGGTGGGGTAGGACGGAGGCAGCCTTGTTTGTTATGCTTGAGGTCTTCAGCTGGGGCCAGAGTCTTCGTGCTTCTCTCAGGGGATTCTAAAGTCTCTGAGCTGCTCAGAAATGGACTAAAAAGCTCTCGGCGCTGGTGAGAGCGGTCCAGTGCACTGCCTTCACCAGGAACTGCTGGAAATGGGGGCAAGCTGCTAAACAGAAAAGTGCAGAAGCAGAAACAAGCCCAGGGTATTTTTAAACCTCTTACAGACAGGAGCAAACCCAAATTTATCACCAGCAGTCTTTTTAATGTGGCTTTCTTTTTCTCCCACCTCTCTTTCAAAGAGACACTTTTATTTTATTTTTTTTCTCTCTTTGCTCAGATAGCAACAGCTCAGCTCTAACCAACAGGACAAGTTCACACTTGTGAGAGCTACAGGCTGTAAGCAGCAGTTCACATAAACCACACCTCCCTTCTCTCCAGGCTACAAAGGCAACCATATCTGTTTGCCATCTTTGTTCCAACAACAGGCAGACTGAAGTGAAGGGCAGCTGGGTGGGAAAGAGAAGAATGAACTTGAGCATGCCCGCTTCTGTCCAATCGTCTTCTACTCCATTCCCATGTCCCTCCAGAGCTGGGGACACAAAGTGTTAATTCCCCATTTTGAGGGAAACTCATATCACCATTTCCTTTCTCTAACCCTTCTCCTCTGACAATGTAAGTGTCTTTACTTTATTCTCACAGAAATAACTATCAGAAGTGTCGTGAGGAAATGTATTCATGCATGGGACAAAAGACATGACAGAATTATAATACTATATAGAATGAATGAGTGTTAACTTAATTTCTCTTGTGGGGACATTCTTGATATCCAGCCAGCAAATGTGTGGGCAATGACCATTTCAGGTTTTAGTAAGGCAGGGAAACCTATGAGTGGCTACCTTCTACACATGCAAAAATTTAGCACTCCATACCCCTGCACACACTGAAAATAGAAATGAAACACTCTCACTGTTAAACAAGATGCATTCATACAACCATCTGCAGAAAGGTGAGGGAATTTGGCTTGGGTGAAACTTGCAGTCATATGCAATGATAAATGCTCAGTTAGCCATCAACCAGAAGCCCACTAGGCTACTTCTAGCCTGCAAGTCTGCAGGTCTAAGGAAGTATGTGGTTATATCACTGAGCAGAGGTTTGAAGTTCAGTGCTGCTCACTTGGATCTGACACTGTATCCAGCTCTGTTCTGGACCTCCCCAGTTTGGGTTAGAGACCAGGTAAGCTCCTCCCCTGCTGATCAGTTTATGAAACACACAACTGCTTGCCTTTAATACCTAGGACAAACAGACTTCAGTGATTTGGATGGGAAAGGACTGGAACTACAGAGGGGTGCAAAGAAGCACTGAGTGGACTGGAAGCCGGCAAGTAAACCTGCTCAGCTTCTTGTGCAGTCCTCTCTACTGTCATGTGGAAGCAACTTTATTTTGTGCTTGTGTTTCTGCAGCTGTCAAAACCCCAAGCTTAACATGGTTTTCTCCGTGATTAGACTCTGGGTTTTGGGGTCAGGAAGTTAGCTTGGGGAGGGGGTGGGGTTTTCTGTGGCTGTCTGAGCAACTGTAGAATTGTTTGATCTTTTCAGGCTTTAGAAATGATATCTTGCTACACTGCCAGTGGCCTTTGGTAGGCTACAGGCCACAGGTGGGGAGGGTATTTTATTGGTCTTTTACGAATGTGAGACTAGGTCAGCTACTTGACATTCAAGGGGACAGCCCCGAAGGGCAGAGCCGTGCATGATGCAATGAAGTATGATAAAGAGTCTGGGCCTTCCTCATGCTAGGTTCTTCTCTGACCATGGAAAACCATACATGCTTTTCTGGTAGCTAGGCTTTCAACCACGCAAGATTCACCAAACTTCATGGCAAAGAGCAGGACAGCGCCAAAAGTTCAGGGGAAAAAAAGTTGTGGACAAACCCAGAGGAATACCACACTGTTTAACTGAAGTCTTAGTCTCTAGACAGAAGGTTTTTGTTGTTGTTGTTGTTGTTTTGTTTTTTGTTTTTTTTTTTTTTTTGTTTTTGAGACAGGGTTTCTCTGTGTAGCTTTGCCCCTTTCCTGGAACTCACTCTGTAGACCAGGCTGGCCTCGAACTCACAGAGATCTGCCTGGCTCTGCCTCCCGAGTGCTGGGATTAAAGGCATGCACCACCAACGCCTGGCTGACAGAAGTTTTAATAGGAAACTATGTTAGGAGTTACCATGCATTCTTAGTCTCCTCGTGAGAACTGTGTCGGTCATTTTCTCAAGTCAGGAGAAGACAAGAGAGTAACTCTCTAGGAAGGAGAGCTCGAGAAGGCCTGTTAATGGGACTGAGAGAGCTGACTTCAGAGATGGACACAGCAGGCTTCCCAGGGGAGACTTCTCAGGACTCATCAAAGAAAACTCCTTTCAACCCTTAGCTAATTAGAGACTTCTAGAACCAGCTAGGAAACTTAATCCTCTAGCAGCTAAAGAGAGTTGACAGCATGGTTCTACGTAACAACAGGAGGTGGGAGCAGGTATTTAGCAAAGAACTGCAGCTTGGAAGATTAGGGGCTGAACCAGCACCAGCGCTATTAAAGTAGAAATGGATTGGGAGCCACCCATATACACACATGTAAATGAGTTTCTAGGAGCCACATGGAGAAATGAATGCCATTGCTTTTGATGAATATATTTTATTTCACCCAATGTGTTTAAAATATTACTGTTTCAGATGTATAATCAGTATTGTTAATGAAATTTATAACATTAATTGTAAATCTGAATTAGTTAAAATTAGAAACAATTGGGGACTGAAGAGATGGTTCAGAGGTTAAGAGCACTTGCTATCCTTGCAAAAGAGCTGGACTCAGTTCCCAGTACACACAGAGGCTTATAATTTCAATTCCAGGGATCTGATGCTGTCTCCTGACCTTCACAGGCACCG
Organism: Peromyscus attwateri; assembly: GCA_902168425.1. NCBI lineage: Eukaryota > Metazoa > Chordata > Mammalia > Rodentia > Cricetidae > Peromyscus > Peromyscus attwateri. The sequence continues at coordinate 24,116 of CABHPP010145976.1, read as the reverse complement.
GACAAGCATGTGGTGCATGTACACACACATACATATTTGTATACATTAAATAAAATAAGTAAATCTTTAAAAAATAATAAAATTAGACAAAATTTAAATTAAAAAAACAGTCTCTCACTGCCCTAGCTACATTTCATGTGCTCACCAGTGCATATGGTCAGTGGCTACCATACTGAAGGAGAGAGTAGGGGTCTAGAATAAGGAACCAAATTACACAGTTTTCCAGACTGGATTCAGATGCTGAGTTATGAGAATGTGTCTGTTTATGTGAGAACTTGAGAGTCTATCCACACTTGTCAAACTAGTTGTGTGCACTCAAACAGCCAAAGACAGGAGACTGTGTGTCCCAGGTAGATGATCACATTCATCAGGAGGAGGTAAGAGTGTGGGAAAAGGGCAAGTTCCCAGAAGTGGTCTCCATCAATCAGGGTGGACTGAGTTTTGTTTAGTAGCATACAACCCCAAATGTCTGTGGTTTTACCTAATACAACTTTCTTTCTCCCCACGATGCATGTCTTAGCTTAGTTGGGGGCACTTGGGGACATGCAGGAACTCAGCTGTGTCCTTTGATCCATCCTGTTCAATCTCTCAGGGCAGCTAGAGATCGGGACATGACTGATTATGAAGGCAGAGAAGAATGCTATGTTTAGTTTTAAATCAGGATCTCTCTCTCTCTCTCTCTCTCTCTCTCTCTCTCTCTCTCTCTCTCTCTCTTTCTCTCTCTCTCTTTCTCTCTCTCTCTTCCAGCAGAAAATCTTAACCTAATTTTACAGAGTAGAAGATGAAGAGAAGTCAGACACACCGCTGATGATGAATACATTCCAAGTCAGTGGTCGGCTTGGCACTGAGCTCTGCTATCCAAACTCTAGCTAGGGTTCGTCCAAACCTAGTAAACATTTTCCCTATCAGTTGGGGCACAGGGCTTCTCATTATCGCCCATCTTTCAATTTTAATTTCAAGTAATAGTAGATGGGGAGAGATGTGGTCTTCTCTCTGTCTTACTGTCTGTCTCTCTCTTTTAAGTTAGCAGCTTTCTTTGGAGACAAAAGCACAGCTAGGGACTGATTGGGACTGGATTATCTTCCTTCTGCATCCTTATGTTGAACCTCAGTGCAGGCATATTTGAAGACAGGGCCTTGGGGGAAGTAATTGAAGTAAAGTGAAGTCTCTAGTGGAAATGGTGTTCTTGTAAGAAGAAAAACAAAGATGTCTGTGAACCTTTCTGGACCCTTTACATGTACAGGGAAGCTGTTGTGAGAATACAGACTGCAGAGTCTGCACCTGCAACCAATGGGAATAGCACTTTGATCTTGGATCTCCAGCCTCCAAGATGTGAGAAAATTGTTTTGTGTGGCCTAAGCCACCCACTCTGTAACATTTTATTATGGCAATCTGGGAGGACGCATCAAGGACCCGTCCCATAGTCTGTCCTCTAGCCATACAAAATGTCTTCCTATGGCTTGGTGAGACTGATAAGTCGTTTTGAAGTGGAATAAAAGAGAAATAAGGAGACATCCAGCCAGGACCGAGAAAACTCAGCCTGCTTCCAAAGACACACCTGTGTGACTCACCTCAAAGGAGATAGCTTGTAGTGGGTAGCCATTCCAGCTTTGACCTGGAAGCTCCAACTCCCACTGAGGCTTCAGCGGCAGTCATGCCTACAAGGCGGGGCTGAGAGAGGATCCTGAAGACCCAGGTTCCAGATGCGCCGACTCTCTTGGTTCCTGGACCCTGGACGCTGGAGGTAGACGGAGCAGTTCTCCAGAGAACACCGCCTGACTGTGCCACCCCTTTCCCAGACTCTGTAAACTATCCATTCACTTGTAAGTTACCCCACAAAATAAACCTCCCTTTTAACTATGTGGAGTGGCCTTAATAACTTCTTCAGTAATAGCTGAGGTGATCAGCCAGTGGAATAGAGGGTGACCTCAGAGGAGACACAAGGCTTCCTGTCTTCAGGAGGCACATATACCCCAACTGAGCTGCCATGCCCTCATTCCTCACCAGTGCCAGCCCAGCTGGTCAGTTCTGCCATCTGTTTATTCTGTTTTTAATTTGTGTGTATGTGTGTGTGTGTGTGTGTGTGTGTGTGTGTGTGTGTGTGTGTGTGAGAGAGAGAGAGAGAGAGAGAGAGAGAGAGAGAGAGAGAGAGAGAGAGAGAGAGGTGTATGGAAGAGGCCAGGGGTTGGCATGGGGTATCTTCCTCACTTATTCTACTTACTGCTGTTTTGTCAGGGTCTCAAAAACCTGAAATTCAATGACTGGGCTGGACTGGATGGCCAGCAAGCCCCGCGATCCTTCTGTCTCCACCTTCCCAGTGTCTCAGGGCTGGGGTTACAGGCATGCACCCCGACGCCTCACATTTTATATGTGTTCTGGAGATGTGCTCTCAGGACCTCATGCAAGTGTGTGACTCACGTATGCAGCAAGTGTGTGACCCACTGAGCCATCTCTGCAGACCCTATAATGCGTTGATAGTATGTGATTTACTACATCTGCATGTCATTCCTGTGTCTTAGGAAAAGGGACTCACCTAGACATGCAGCCCATTGTTAATATGAGCAGATATTACATTCTAGTCATCATCCAGTCCTGACCTTGTTTTGTCAGACAGGATCTTTCATCAAGCTTTGGCTAAGCTGGCAGGCCAGCAGGCCCCAGGGATTCCCATGTCTCTGCTTCCCCAGTACAGGCATTGTAGATGCGCTCTGCACATCCAGCTTTGGGTACTGGGGATCCAGCTCAGGTCCTCACGCTTCCAGATCAAGTACTTACCCACTGAGCCATCTCCTTGCCTGAGAGGGTTTGTTTCTTTGTTTCTTTTCTTTTTTTTTTATTTTCAGTTGTAAAGAAAAGGCCATAAATTCTGAATGCTTGGATGAACACTTATAGCCCCATGGTTTGCTTAAATATATATGCGCACACGCACGCCCATCTGAACTATTCCTATCAAGAACAGAACTATTTTAAAACGCTCTCTCCATTGACACTCGAGCTGAAGAGCAATTTTATGGCATAATTATAACGCATCACATAAATTGGCTAAACCTTTGTCTCGCTGTGATTGTGCTCGAGAGTTCCTTTTCACCTCCCCTTCCCACAATGACTGAATTAAGAATATCCCAACTTTAAGGCTGTTCTTTCTCCAGGGAATAAAAGTGATGCTCTAAGATGAAGTGCCTAAGAAGTGATGGGTGGGAGAGAAGCTTTTGGCCCATGACTCACTCCTTTATTACGGGAGAAGGTAATATCTTAACTATTCTTAAGAGCTCTGCACCGAGGATAACACAGGGAAGAGCCAGGAGGAGAGAACTGTGGGTACCAGAAGCCCTGGACAGAAGGCAGCTCTACCCCCTTGTCCATGACCTTGGGCACCTCCCAGAGTCCCAAGTCCCAGTTTACTCATCATCACAAGGGAGAAGGTAGACCAGATGAATTTTAAACTCAATTTGGGTATATGCCCAAGAGCAGTATAGCTGGGTCTTGAGGTAGATTGATTCCTAGTTTTCTGAGAAACTGCCACACTGATTTCCAAAGTGGCTGTACAGGTTTGCACTCCCACCAGCAATGGGAGAGTATTCCCCTTGATCCACATCCTCTCCAGCATGAGCTCTTACTTGTGTTTTTGATCTTAGCCATTCTGGGGAAATAATCTTGAACACATTGGCATAGGAGACAACTTCCTGAACAGAACACCAATAGCACAGGCACTAAAATTGGTAATTAATAAATGGGACCTCATGAAATTGAAAAGTTTCTGTATGCAAAAGACATCATCAATAGGACAAAGCAGCAGCCCACAGAATGGGAAAAGATATTCACCAAACCCACATCCGACAGAGGGCTGATTTTCAAAGTATATAAAGAACTCAAGAACTAGATATCAACAAACCAAATAATCCAATAAAAAGTGGAGTACAGATCTAAACAGAGAATTCTCAACAGAAGAATCTCCAATGGCCAAGAAACACTTAAGGAGATGTCCAACATTCTTAGCCATCAGGGAAACGAAAAATAAAATGACTCTGAGATTCCATCTTATACCTGTCAGTACACACTCTTAACCATTGAGCCATCTCTCTAACCACCACCACCACACACACACACACACACACACACACGCATATGTATATATACACATAAATGTGTATGTATGTATATGTATATTATACAGTGCATGTGTGTACATACAAGGAAGTAGAAGAGATAGAAGAGAGGAAGAGTGGAGAGAAGGAAGGGAGAGAAATGGGGGAGTTGATATGACCAAAGCACAGGATATACCCGTATGACATATCTTCATGAAACCCATCACTGTGTACAACGAATATGCCAAAAAGAATTGAAAAGACTGTGTTCTTACCCTTAAAGCTTTCAGCCAATCTGTCAAAAGAAAACATCTATTTAGTCACATTTGTATTATGTGTGTTGTGAAAAGGCTCTCGAGAGGCCTTAGCAGGTTTGAGCCAAGGAGACATGCCATGTGGGTGGCGGCCAAGGTGGCATGGTGGAAAGTTACTTACACCATGTAGGCACCGCATCCATGTGGAAAGTTTTGTTATTAAAGGGGGAAGGGAGAGGGAAGAGAAAGAAAGAGGGAGAGGCAGGAAGAGAAAGAGAGGAAAAGAGAAAAGTGGAGGTACACACAGCCTCATGAAAAGAGAGAGAGAGAGAGATAAAGAGAGAGAGAAAGAGAGAGAGAGAGAGAGAGAGAGAGAAGAGAAGGGGGAAGGGTTTTCTCTTAAAGGGAGATTTACATAAGATGACATCAGAACGCTGGGCGGGTCCTAACAATATGTACATAACGCATAAGTTACACACAACACAGATTTACATTGACATTATGTGTTTATCTGTATCCTTTTTGCATAATCTATATTGTCTAACATTTCTCTCTAGACTGATGTCTTGAAGGCAGACACAATTACTAGTTATCTTCCTGAAAAAGCTTTTGCAGACAGAGTTCTGTACCCAAGTGTGTTCAGTACACCCCCACTGATTAAAATAACTAGAGTCACATTCTTATCCCCCAAATTACTGTTGATAATTTGAATTGTCACCTCCAAGTAACAGTTTTGGAAGAAAATGGGTTTTTTTTTTCCCCAACCCAGGAGAGCGCTTCTGTCCACCTCCAGGGAAGTGTTAATTACCTGCTGCCTTGCCTGTCTCCATCACCCCTTGAGAGATAACACCTCTCCTGGCAGGAAACCAAATAGATTGGCATTAAGCCTCGTTTAATTCTATAAAATTCAATAAAGGATAGCTGTTTTGGATGTGAGTTTTGTCTTTGCATTGTGTGGTACCAAGTTCTTGTTTTTTGGTCTATCTTTCATCCCATTGGAGGAAGTAAGGAGCACAGATTGGGAATGGGGGTGTGTGCTTTGGGGAGGGAAAACACTTGGCTGTGTAGCCTGACTGTGTTTCTGTGTGGTATATTATCATTTCCTTGGAGTGGTGGGATAAAAGCAAGGAACCACCTAGGGCTTAAGAGGCGAGACCACAGCTCTGAGCCATGCAGAAGCAAAGCAATTCCCTCTAGTAGAGTGAGGAATCAAAAAACTACCATTACATTTTCCCCAGAAAGCAGGGCTGCCTGTTTAAAAGCTTCTTATGGTAAGTGCAGAGACAGTACACATGGGAAGTGGCAGGGCGTGAGCCTATAGTGGCTTCTGGAAAGCCACCCAGGCCTCTGGCTGAGGGAGAGGAAAAGGTCTTCCAGCTTATCACTCGCTCACGTGGAGTCATAGAATCTGAGATGAAGATGGGTGTTGACCGGCTTCTAATGCTCCATCAGTGCGCTTTAATACTTGTTCGAAACACGAACACAACAAAGGAAGAACTCCTATTTGGAAAGGTTATGTGGCTTTCCATCTTGAACTTTTCCGGACCTCATGACAGCAGGAGGCCATTTTCCTCACACTGGGCAGTCTTGTCCTCTGTCTGTGTCACTGGTGAAAGGGACCACTGAGGGCTTGAGAGATCGATCGATCGATGCCTTTAGCGGTGCACTCTCTGTTCCCACAGTGGCGGCTCAGGATGCTGCACAAACAATTATCTTTTTCACATCATGTGGATTTGCAGGTTTGGAGTCTGAAAAGCCAATTTTCATTTTTAATCCTGTTTGAGCCCATCTCGTTAATCAGCCATGGCCTCTTTTTCACACTTGCCTTGGGACACCAAGAGAGATGGGTTATGAGCTGTTAATTAGCTATTAGGGACTGGGACACTTCCAAAGGGTCATTATTCACACTGTTTGAGGCTAATACTTATGTAATTAGAACTGTTCCTTTCCTCTCATAAATCCCTGGTTAAAATAAATCTAGCTCAAAATGTCTGCTCAGTTTAAAAGAGATGAGTGGTTAATTCAAATTTTGCAGATTATTTGTGTGTGTGTGTGTGTGTGTGTGTGTGTGTGTGTGTGTGTGAAATGTTTGAACAAATGCCACAGTCCCACCAAGCCAAGCAGAGTGAGACGAGGGAGCAGTAGGGGTGGGCTGTGTGTGTGTGTGTGTGTGTGTGTGTGTGTGTGTGTGTGCTGCATCCTCATATCTGGAGAGCCTTCAGCAGACCTCAAAAGCACTCCCCTTGGCCAGCCCCTCTCTCATACTTTAGTTTTCAGAAAAGCTTTAAGAAGAATCCCTCTACTTAATAGAGGCAGGGGGCATTTGTGAGGGCCAGAGAAGAGCAACTTCATCCTTATAGACATTTAGATGCTGTCCATGAATGCTAGAACATGCTTATTTTAACTCAAACTAAGTCCACATGCCTGGTCTCTATACCGCTCCCCTCTCTGTCTCTCTGTCTCTCTGTCTCTGTCTCTGTCTCTGTCTCTCTCTCTGTCTCTCTGTCTCTGTCTCTCTCTCTCTCTCTCACACACACACACACACACACACACATACACACACACACACACACACACACACACACACACACACACACAATGATGATGATCTTGGACTTCCACACAGTGCAGGGATCACACAGTGGGCAGACAGCACCTCACATGGCAGTTGGGTCCCAAGAGGGAGCATTCCAAGCTCCACGTGGAATCTGAAAATCTTTAAAGATCCTTCCTCAAAGCTAGTCAATGTCATTTTCACTGCATTTGTTTTCCAAAATAGACCCCAAAGCCAGCAGAGACTCAAGAGAAAAGGAACTTGATATCTCCTCTAAGCAGGCTCCCAATGACAAAGAATGTACTCACCTTAAATATACCACATAGAGCCTACTATGTGAAAAACCTGCATTTTGTTTGCTGACTGCGTGATGATGCCTCTAGACCATCATTCAAGATATGAAAAATGATTGTATAGGTCTGTGGACACAGCAAACATGATTGATCCCAGCATCAGTTAAGGGCACCCAAACAAATCTGTTCACATCATATGAAATTGATTTGCTTATGAGGCAGACTCTCCAGAGAAGTCCCTGCCCCAGGGCCGGTGCACCCAGTGCCTTGCTGATGTCATTAGGTAATGCTGTGTTCTTCTCGTCTTTCTTCTGTGGCATTTCCAGTACTGGCTTCATCTTTTTTTAAAAAAATGTATTTATTTTATATCCTGACTGCAGTTTCCCCTCCCTTCTCTTCTCCCAGTCCCTCCCCTCTACCTCTGCTTTGCCCCATCAATCCACTCCTCTTCTGTTTTTATTCAGAAAAGGGCAGGCCTCCCATGGATATCAACAAAACATGGCATATCAAGTTGCAGTAAGACTAAGCACCTCCCCATGTATTAAGGCTGGGCAAGGCGACCCAGTATGAAGAGTAGGGTCCCAAAAGCCAGCAAAAGAGTCAAAGACAGCCTGTTCTCCCATTGTTAGGAGTCTCACAAGAAGACCAAGCCACACAACTGTCACATATATACAGAGTGTCTAGGTCAGTCCCATGCAGGCTCCCTGGTTGGTGGTTCAGTCTCCATGAGCCTACTTGATTCCGTGGGTTTTCTTGTGATGTCCTTGGCCCCTCTAGCTCTGACAACCCTTCCTCTCTCTTCAGCAGGATTCCCCAAACTCTGCCTAATGTTTGACTGTGGGTCTCTGCGTGTCTCCATCAGCTGTTGGGTGTCCATCTTAAGCATGGCTCTCTGCATGCTTTCATCAGCTGCTGGGTGTGCATCTTAAGCATGGCTCCTCTGCATGTTTCTATTAGCTGCTGGGTGTCCATCTTAAGCATGGCTCTCTGCATGCTTTCATCAGCTGCTGAGTGTGCATCTTAAGCATGGCTCCTCTGCATATTTCTATTAGCTGCTGGGTGTCCATCTTAAGCATGGCTCCTCTTCTCAGACTGGAGGGCTGTCAGTAGTCATGTGATCACTTTTTCCTCATGTATGATCAACAAGGAGAGGCCCACCACCTGTGGTTAATTCTCTCTGTCTTTCTGTCTCTCTCTGTCTCTGTCTCTCTCTGTGCCTCTGTCTGTCTCTGTCTTTCTGTCTGTCTCTGTCTCTCTGTCTCTGTCTCTCTCTCTCCTCTTAGCATTTTGAGACAGGATCTTCTATGTAGCCCAGGTTGCTTCAGCCTCCCAAGTGCTGAGATTACAGCCGTGTATCACTATAACCATCTGCCCAGCTTATGGTTCTGTCTTTAAAAAAAAAAGACATTTTTAGAAGGTTTCATCACATCTTCCCTTTAGTCCTATTGGCCAGAATTGGCTCATATATTTATTTGAGTTATTGAACCAATAACTTCCAAGAATTCTCTGAGAGACATGAGCAATACAGAACACACACACACACACACACACACACACACACACACACACACGATTCTGTGAGCAGGAAGATGGCGATACTTTAATACAGGCAATCAAGACTTTCGTTGTAATGCCTTAAAAACGAACCCACAGTATAAATTAATTTTTCTAAAAGAGAAAATAAAAATGCTTCTGAATTGAAGTCTCAGTGAAGGGAGACCCTAATGCAGAACAGAGCCACACCTGGTGAGAGTGGGCTTCTGAGGTGAGAACAGAATCTCTCCGGAGGCTCGTCTGTCTCCATAAAGTCAGAATGGCAGCATGGACGGCTGCTGATCTGAGTGAAAAGGTACCAGGCTCTGCCCACTATCAACAGCTCAGCCCTGAAAACACTCCTATGGGTACTAGTCTACAGACTGAGCAGGTTATATTTAGGAATATATATGCATATGCATATCTGCATGTAACAACAATTCATGCAAAAAAGAAGCCATGAATTTGAAGGAGAACAAGGAGCAGTATATGGGGAGAGTTTGAAGTAAGAAACGGGAAGGGAAAAATGATGTAATTATATTTTAGTCACAAAAATAAAAGAAATAATCAGGAAAATGCTCACAGAAACGAGACCTTGTCTCAGTGCTTAAGAGCATTTGGATGCAGGAGATCCAGAGGTGAGGTTCTCTGCAGTACTAGGGCAGGGGGACCATGGAGTATAGAAGCCTTTGCAGGCAGAACATGAACAAAGCTGACAGCCTAGAATGTCAGTTTTTATAAGTAGAGCCTTCAAGGAGTTAGGGTGGTGACACAGCCTTTGTGTGTGTGTGTGTGTGTGTGTGTGTATGTGTGTGTGTGTGTGTGTGTGTGTGTGTTTGGGGGTGGAGGTGGGAGTGGGGAGCAGATTCCTGTGCACGTTTCCTTTCTCATAACATGTTTTCAGGAGTGAAACATGGCCATGAAGAGCACCGGGAAGATCTCCAGGGAAGTGCTGAAGTGTGTGTGATCACTGGGGAGCAGGTTTGGGAACAGCTGGAGCACCTGCATGTCTTTGTCTGATGGAACATTGGGCCATAAGGTGATGGCCTCATCCCCTCGACATGTCCCGCTTCTCTGAGTCACCACTGCCAGCTCTGAAGCCAGCCACCCAACCAAAGGGGTGACAACTCAAGTTTTCATTGACTCTCACTATTCCCCTACTACAACCAAAGTACTCTCTCTTACGTACCCCAAAGCCAAATCGAAACTGGTATGGCCTTTATATATTTATATTACACGTTTGTGTAATGACTAAAGTGAAACATCCTCGGGGAGGGGCAGTCTCCAGGCATCATTTGATCTAGATTTTTCTCATGGTTGTTACCTTAGCATTGTACCAGTGCATCTGATGGGCTATGAGAGGTACATTTACTGGGCAGTGTCTTCTTCAAAGGTGGAGAAACAACTGCCAGCAGTTAAGAACTACAAAACCCTGAAAAAGAATTTCCTCTAACTTTGACTGTAGCCCACACAATCTAGACAAGAAATTAAGAGTTAATCCTCCAAATTTCAAATGGTTGAGACCATTTGTGCTGGATTCTGCGGATCCTGACGCTGACGTGGCTGCTATAATCTGAATTGCAACAACAGAGAACGGAATCTTGGTGACTAAGTGTGGGTACCACAGGTCATGTACTCACAGTGCCCCTCCCTCCCATCATAGAAGGAAGGCCTTTCTATCTCAATTAATAGATGAAAACAACTGAGTTTATGTCAGGCAGGAACTGACTAAGGCAATTCCAGAGTGTACCCCTCACGTTTGTTCTCTCTCTCTCTCTCTCTCTCTCTCTCTCTCTCTCTCTCTCTCTCCTCTCTCTCTTCTCCCCCCCTCTCTGTGTGTGTGTGTTATACAACACAGTACCTTTCTTTATTCACACTTAGCACCTTTGTTAAATTAAGTCAATCATAAACTGGGAACTGGGGGTTCTTGCCCAGGCTCTGTCCTTCACAAATAGCAAGTAATTGATTGAAAGTCACTTCCTGTCGCTGGAAGAATGGGTGGGCTAGATGTAGCCTGAAATGTGAAGTCACTTCAGCTGCTTTGCACACCTTACCTGATGCTCACTTAGCTTCCTCCTGATCGTTAGTTCTACTGAAGGGATGCAGCTTAGGCAGAATCTCATGTAAACATCATGGATGGAGGGAGAACCTTCTCAGACTTTCCTGGAGTGGGACAGCCCCCATCTGCCCAGCATTCTTGGAAACAGCCATTGGAGGCGCACTTTCTCACCAAACAATCTGCACCAAGGAGTTCTTGTTGCGTCGTCCACCCTAAAGATCATGTGTGGAATATACATAGGTTTAAAATAAATGAGTGTGGTTTCTTTGGAATTGAGATACTATGAAACATTACATGGATCCCAGGAACAACTTTGTCTTCTGCAAAAGGCAATATATAAATGAAGTCACACTGCTGCAATCTGGATGTTTCCAGTGTGTGTGAGGTGGAGTCCTGAGGAGGCAAGTGACAGAGACTCGCTGGCGGGCCTCTCAGAGATGATGGGTCTTGACTTTTTGAAAGGAGGAAAGTTGTAGGCATGGCATAGCTGTCTGAGATTTTTGTTGTTGTTGTTGTTTTTTGATGGGTTGAAGTTCAAAGGTAGTTGGCGGTGGGGAAATGTGAAGGATAAACTAAACTGTGTAGACACGGAAGACGCTTGTTACATTGGGGTTCATGATGCTCGTAAGAGGCCGACCTGAGGTCTGGTTTATGGTCAACTTATTTCTTGCGCTTTTGGTTTTCTTCTGAATTCAGTTGCTTTGGGTGGAGCCTGAATTGAGGTATCTAAGTTCAGTTGACATTTTCTTACTGATTGATGAAGAAGGGCTGTGCCACCCCTGGGCAGGTGCTTCTGGGTGGCATAAGAAAGCAAACTGGGCAAACCATGAGGTACAAGCCAGTAAGCAACACTCCTCCATGGTTCTGCTTCTGTTATTGCCTTCAGGTTCCTGCCATGACTTTCCCTGGACAGTGGACTACAAATCATAAGATGAAATAAACCCCCCCCCCCAGTTACTTTTGATCATGGTGTTTTAGCACAGTGATAGAAAACTCTAAGAAACAAACCATAGGATTTCACCTATGTCAATTAAAAACTGAGCAAAACAAATTTTTGGTAATGAAAGGCAGAAAGTGGGTTGTCGGGAAAGGAGGAAGGAAGAAATGACTAGAAAAGGTATGGGGGATTTCTGGAATGATGGGAATGTTTCTTCTTTTGTTAGTGATTAGGGTACATGGATGTATACTTCTCAAAGCCTACCAAGTTCATCACTAATTTGTGTATTTTACTGGATGTTAGTCATACATTAACATAAAGAAAAATCGGATGTTTTCCATATAGTAAATCACCTTTGTTTCTTCAAAATGTCATTCATTCATTCAGCTTGAGGCATTTATTAAAAACAAACAAAAGTGCCACAAGTATCCATTGAGAACACATGCCCATTTTCCATTGTTAGTTAACCAAGTGCATTAATTTGGTTCCTCCATCCTATACCTCTGCTTTTGCATTGGAAGAGAAAACCAAAGTCAAAATCTCAACCACAAGTCGATGTTTTAATGCCATTTTTTTTTCACAAAATGAATTTCTTTCTAACATTTCATTGAAGATCATCATTATAAAGTAATTAGAAAGATATTTTTTCTGGGATGAACTATGACCGTGTGTTCACAGAACTGAAGAAACAGCACCTCTCCAGTGGATGTTAAATAGACAGCAAGAATAGACACAGAAGCCTCTCCAGAGCTCTTACTATAAATAGCAGGTGTTTACTGAGAACAAATATTCCAAGACTTTCTTTTATATACATTTGACTCAGAACTTGAACACTGATTTTTTTTTTTTACCACTAAAGCTTCAAGGGACTAATATTTTTGAAAGGATCAGAAAGAATTCTTTATAGTCAGTAATTGGAACTGTTTTCAAAGTTTAGCCTCTAAGTGACCCAGAAAAGTTTTTTTTTTAAGTAGTACTTGGTAGGAACCTACACATACCAATTAGCTCTGATGTAGACCCTGGGACACTGAAAGGACACTCAAGGACATCTCGGGATACTGTGATAAACCTGGGACACTGGGCAATCCCAATAATGTATTGGTATCAATATTACTTCATTAATTACATCAAATGCATCATGCTGATGTTACATGTTATAAATAAGGAAACTGGGTGAGTGATGTATGTGAACCTTACATACTAGTTTCTCAATCTTTTGAGAATTAAGCCTCAAAAAAAAGAGCTCACTAAACAATTGCATAGCACGAGGGAAAAAGACTATGTTTTAGACTTTGATGAAAGGGCTTAAAAGTATGTTAATAAAAAATAATAAAAAATATGACCCAGCTATACCACTCCTGGGTATGTATCCAAAGAACTCATAAGTCCTCCACAGGGATACTAAAGCATCTGTGTTTATTGCTACACTTTTTGTAAAAGGCATGAAATAGGTAGAAGCAGCCTAAATGTCTATCAACAAATGAATGATAAACATATGGTATGTATGTACATGACATTTTATTCAGCCATGAAGAGAAAATGCAATTATGACAATTTCAAGGAAATGGTTGAAACAGGAAATTATAATTTTAAGCAATGTATTCTAGCTTTAGAAAATACTATATTTTCTCTCATATGTAGATCCTAGATATTAATGCATGTGTGTGTGTGTGTGTGTGTGTGTGTGTGTGTGTGTGAGAGAGAGAGAGAGAGAGAGAGAGAGAGAGAGAGAGTCTAGCAAGCACAAGGTCCTGAATTCAATACCTAGTATCAGAGAGAGAGAGAGAGAGAGAGAGAGAGAATTTGCATAATTGTGCAAAGCCCTAAGCACAGAGCTGGGCCTTTGGGATTTTCATTTAATTATCTTGGAGGATGAATTTTTAGCCTATTGTCAAATGTGCTTCCATTTCCAACTGGAACTTAAAACATTTGCTATTTTTCTAAAGAGTGTTGCTATTTGGTTAAGGATACCTGCTGCATTTTTCAATTCTTAAATATAAATCTGACTTATGAAAGCTTCTTTGTTGAAGTTTGAAGTAGACATTGAAGCTGTGTTAGATAGGAAAGAACTCAGCTGGTTTGGGTAGAACCCCTTTGAAGTGGATTAGAAAATCAGGATGAAAGGTACTTGTGAAAATTCTTTCTGTTATTCTTCCAGAGTCCTGCCTTTCCTCAACCAGAACCTGTGTCTGCTAGACTGAGCAGACACTGGTCTGTTCTTGTGTACTTACTATCCTAGAAATGGTAAGGGGTGGGCTAGCCTCACCAGCCTTGATGCTTAGAGGATCTTCCCTTATTCCCCTCCAGTCTCCCTGGGGTGGACCTTGCAGTACAACTTACTTTTTCTTCAGCCCTCCTAAATCTGTTGATTTTTGGGCATAGCCTCTCACACAAATCTCCCAACTATAGACTGTGTCCTGAGAGATAAAGTGATTGTCTGGAAAGCTGCCTATAATTGGATCTTTAAAAATCGATTTAGTCATTTTCTGTTTGAACTGGAAAATAGAATCTATTATTAATGTAAACTTTTTTTTACAATTAATTTACTGTGTATATGCAGATGCATGGTACGCGCATGTGTGCGTGTGTGTGTGTGTGTGTGTGTGTGTGTGTGTGTGTGTGTGTGAAGGTCAGAGGACAACTTGCAGGTGTCGATGCTCTCCTTCTGCTACATGGCTTCTGGGGATCAAATCCAGATTATCAAGTTTGGTGGCAAATGTCTTTACACACTGAACTATCTTATGGGTCCTTTGTCATTAATTTTTAAGGCTGTTAACAATAGGCCATGTCTTGCTATTGCCATTTTGATACAATAAATCTTCCACCTTCCTTGTAAATACTCTCTCTCTCCCCTACTCTTACATTCTTCGTTTGTGACTAAGTGATCTCCCCTTCTCCCCATAGTGTCTTTTGAGTCTTCGTTATTTTGGTGTATCTATTTTAGAGTTGCTTTATGACTACCATGAGACTTACAAAGAATCATGTTTTGATTATAATGAGCCAGTGATCATCAAGATTAGAAAAGAAACAAAGAGAAAGGTCAAGGCTCACCTCCATTTGCTCTCCACGGTTTGAATTTGAATTTCTTTTCTTGAGATAAGGTCTCATCAGGTTGCCCAGGCTCACACAGAACTTATGACTCTTCCTCCTTAGCCTCCCAAGGAGCTGGGCCCACAGGCATGCACTGCCACACCTGACTCCCACACCTGCTTCATGGAAGCTCTCCAGTGTTCCACACATTTGCCCCATTCCTCTTTGCTCCTCTTCACCTTTGTGTTCTGACTGTGTGTTTTCCAATTACCCAGTCTCAAACTTTTCCTTCTTGTTTGATTTATTATGCATTTGATGCTATTTTGTTTTTACTTCTTAGTTTACTTTGCTTGAGTATTTCTGCTTTGCTTTTCTTAATCTCTTCTCTCTGTTAAACTTTTGCAGAATTAGATTGCTTCTGTGGGCTTTTTAAAAAGACAATATCTCATAGCACTAGCTGGCTTGGAATTTGCTAGGCAGACCAGGCTGACCTTGAATTCACCGAGGTCTACTGCCTTTGCCTCCCCAGTGCTGAGATTAGAGGTGTGGTCCTCCTCCTCCACCTCTCACCCACCCAGTTTTTGTTTCATAAAGCACCTTAAGTTTCTTTAAAAAAAATCTGTTTTGAATTGTCCACCCGAGAGTTTACAAATACCCCTTACTAACCATTTGGTTTTGGGTGCTTTCTTTTGCTGGACAGGTTAGGTCCTACTTCCTAAATTATTCTTGGTGTTTGTTGACATGCGACGTCATCTGAAAATTGATTGATTAGCTTTGCACTAGTCTTCATAATCTGGCTTTTCTTGTTCCCGTCTTTCCAAAAACTCTAAGCAAGATGCCTGTTAGTCCTCGAACATCTGCACACTTCCACTACAGTACTAGGTACCGCAGGCAGGTTTGCGGCCAGCTCACTGTTGGTGTGTTGTTGCTGTTTCAGCACTAGAGGGCGCCCCAGTCCTAGTCTGGGGAGATTCTGGAGGCGCCATCTGCATCGTCCAGATAGGCCCAGTGTTAAGTTTTACCAGCCCAGCAGGGCTCTAGACAAAGACCTGTGTCCACTTCAGTATCTACCTTTGTGTTCTTCATCTCAATGGCTGGAGTCTTACTCTCACCATGTGCCCAGACTTGGGGCAGGGGGTGTAGAGGCTGCCCAGGTGATGTGAAGCTTGAGTTGCTCCTGCTGTGTATCAGCTGCAGAGAGCTATCAGCTGCAGAGAGCTAGGCTCAGGGACAGAGGCCTGTAGCTTCTCTAATTGGTACTGTCTGTTCAAACTTAGAGGAGGAAGGCGGAGGCAGTCCCTTGGCTACCTGGCCAAGGAGACCAGAGACCCATTCTGTATGTTCTGCCTGGAAACAGCTCCCGTGTCCTGTCTGGCACTTGGTTGCAATGTGGCAAGCCTGGTAGAGGGTTTAAAGTCTAAAGGCTGGGCTTATTTCTCTTTCAGTTTGGCAGGCAGGCAACATCTCTTTTCCCCCCACTGCACGGCTTGCTGTTGGGGTTGGGTGAGGCTTCCTTCCTGCCTTCTTCAAGATGTCTTTTCTGATTTTCATACTGAAACCGGGGTGCTGCAGATGTTTGCATGGCTTCCTGGGTTGCTGTGAAAATGGTGTGAGATGTGGATGGCTGTCTGAATTGGTGTCTGTGTGGGGAGGAGACCCCTCAAGCAGGCACTCAGCTGTCTCCCATCTTGCCCCATCCTCCACTTCTGGATTCTGTTTCTTTGATTAATGTTTTCCCTGAGAATTTCAAACCCACACACATGCACACACTGGAGGGCATGCACATGTGCAGGAGAGCCGTTCCCATTACTGCCACCGTCATCCTCCCGGCTCCTAGCAAGGTGTCTGGTGCCCGGTAACGTTTGATGCCATCTGTTGGCGGTACACACATATTACAGGAACACTTACTTCTAAACTCTATAGTGACAGCCGCCAAGAAGATTTTAATCCACCTTAGGAAGTGCAAGTGGGTATGTGGAGAAAGGAGGCAGAATGTTAGAAATGGGAAACGTGTCTTAAAGGCTCGGCAGACGAGCCCTCAGGAGTGAGATTGTCTGGGTGACACACAGTGGCTGCCCCACGGGCTATAGCCTTACAGGTCTGGGTGCCTCCCGGTAGCTGCCCTGTGGGTTCTGGATCCAACCCTGTTAACTCCTTATCCAGTTTGTCTAATGAAAGAGCTGTTGAAGTGCCTTGGGGTCTCAGAGTTGATAGACAATGAATTAAAATGACATACTGAGAGATTCTAAATCATTTGTACTTCTGGTGAGCCTTAGTTCTGACCCACTCACCCCCTCCACCAGGAAACAGGAAACAGATAAAGCTAGTACCCATCTTTTTTCTAACGCAGCATTTCTTTAAGATCCAGGTTCAAGTGGCTTTTGTCAAAGCTGAACACATTCAAGACAGAGAGCCATGTTGGCTGAAACATTATCTGAGGTTTCTGAGAAGTGCCTGGCTGAGTGCTGACTGTGTCAGATGGAAGCTAATGGCCCTTGGGGCAGATGAAAGATTGTAAAGAGCACTGCCTAACCGAAGGTAGTGGAGGGAGACAGGGGGAAATTGGAACAGGGTAATGGAGAGAGTGCATTAGTGAGGTTTCTGCACAGGCAGGCACCCTTTGCCCAGAGATTCCTGTAAGTGGTCCCTTGCTGGGCAGAATCCATTATCTCCCTGGGATACCCCATTATGGCTTAGTGGGATGGAAACCATGGTGCTGTGTTCTTGGTACTGGGGAGGAGCAACCTGAGGACAGCATTTCCCAGAAAACCAGGGGGAAAATAGAACTCAGTTTCACAGTAGAAGTAAGTTCTGCCTGCAGAGCTTGCTTTGTTGATGAGGAATGATGATGGAACGGTACGGCTTTGCTTGGTGGTGGAAAAATATGTACAAATATGTGGACTTTTCCAAAAATAACAGAAAACCGTGAGATGAGAGACTTTTGGGAATTGGGAAGGGCTATCTTTATTTGTTTGTTTGTTAGTTAATTTGAGACAAGGTCTCATGGAACCTAGGCTGAACCTAACTCACTCTGTAGTGGAGGATGAACTTGAATTCCTGATCCTCCTGTCTTTTCTTCCTGAGAGCTGAGATCATAAGCGTGTGCCATTGGGCCTGGCTTGAAGTTTTAACTATTTATAATTTTGATTTGTCACCTGTTACAACGGCGTCAGAAATGGGCTAAGTACTTCTATGTAGCCTAACCTTCAGTTTTTGTGCGTACCACATAAAGTATTGCTGTGCTTCCCCATTAACAGGAGAAATGGGCCTGGGAATGTTCCAGAATGTACTCAGGTTCACGAAACCAGGAAGGGTGGGAACAGGCCTCCTCTGCAGAGTTCTGGCTGTCACAGCGGGTGTGCACAAACCTTTTCTTACTCTTGCTTCCAGCACTCTGTGTTGTTGGCCAACATGCCTTTGCTGTGAGTTCCCATCGCCCCCTCCTTTCTTGTCTCCCTGGTGACCTGTTTGAGCTGCAGTGAGCATCATCAGAATGGACTCATTGCGCTGTGCCAAAGGAAGAACCCCCCTCCTGGGGAGGCTTATATTAAATGACCAGCTTTTATGTAGCTTGTCCTCTTTCCCTTGATGCCCACCCCTCCTCCCGCCAGCCTTCCTCTCTCAACCTTCCTTTTCTGGCCCTATCCTACACACATCAAAACCTTGAGCTCAGAGGAGCCCAGAGAGGACAACCAAAGGGGCCCCAAGCCACTCTTTCCTGTGAGAAAGTTCTTAGAATTCTTCAAAGGGCTTACCCGGTGTCACAAGGATCATCGAGGTGTGTGAGCACAAAACTGGAGTGTGCCTCCTTCAGTGGAGTGCTCTAGATGTGTTTAAACTAGCTACTCTGTTGCTGAAGAGAATTATTTTTACTTTCGCAGCAACAAGGAAAGCACAATGGGCAAGTCAGAGGACCACAGTGGGGAAAGCCCGCTGTAACCTAATTAATCACGCTGTATAAATAAGTATCTGTACCCAGAATCGTGGAAGAGGGTAGGGGTATACTTTGGCAAGGCAGCTCAGGTGGTGTCCCTGAATGTGGTGAAGTAGTAGAAAGTGAGGCTCAGAGGTCTTTCTGTGTCATACATAACACAGGGAAAGTATGCCCTCAGTGGAGGCAAATACCGGATGAGAGTTCAGGGCCAGAACTTGGAAAATTAGGGTACAGGGTTTTGCTTTGTTACTACCAAGCTGCGTTCCTAAGCACATCACCTCGCTTCCAGTCTCAGTGTTCCTATTCATACATTGAGGTAAGTGTGTCGGTAGCCTTTTCCATTGAGATTTTTAATTCATGGAATTGATCAAATGTAAAAATTAGAAATATTGTGGTCAAAGATCTAAGTAAAAATTGGGATTCCTTCTCCTCCCCCCTCTTTCTCTTCTTAACTTCTCACCTCCTCTCCTCCTCTTCCTCTCTTTCTCTCTCCATTCCCAGGCTGTCATGGAGTGAGCAACTCTGCCCTCTGGCACCCCTCTGCCCAGATGTGCCTCGCTGCAGGTGCACAGCAGTTCACTGCAGGTGCACAGCAGCTCACTGGAGATACACAGCAGCTCACTGGAGGTGCACAGCAGCTCACTGGAGGTGCACAGCAGCTCACTGGAGGTACACAGCAGTTCACTACAGATGCACAGCAGCTCACTGGAGGTGCACAGCAGCTCAATGGAGGTGCACAGCAGTTCACTGCAGGTGCACAGCAGCTCACTGGAGGTACACAGCAGTTCACTACAATGCACAGCAGCTCACTGGAGGTACACAGCAGTTCACTACAAATGCACAGCAGCTCACTGGAGGTGCACAGCAGCTCACTGGAGGTGCACAGCAGTTCACTACAGATGTGCAGCAGCTCACTGGAGGTGCACAGCAGCTCACTGCAGGTGCCAGCAGCATAGCAAGCAGTCCACGCACTGAAACCTCTAAACCGAGAGTTCAAATCAATCTTATCTTCTGTTAAGTTCTTTCTGTATTTGTAACAGTGGTAAAAGTCTAGTTCAGAAAGCTGGACCCCACCAGAGAAGTGGGATCTTTGCTGTGACAACTGACAATGTAGTTCAGAGGCCTTTGGACTGTTTGTGGGAAGAATCTCAGTGAGTTTGGATAAGCAGGCTAGAGAAAGCCTGGGAGACAGTAAGAACCTATCGGGGTCCCTGGTGGGAGTGCAGAAGACCAGAATGCCAACTAAATGGAGATAAAGGAGTGTGCTGATGGGATTTCAGATGGGAATTGAACTCAGGTCCTCTTGACCACTGAGCCATCTCTTTAGTCCTGTAGCTAGAGTTCTCATTCAAACACACCCTTCACTTGTCTGTCCAGGCTCCTTTGCTTGGGATGCTTTAACTCTCCTTGTTTGTTCTGAAGCTGGACAGTGGACGTTTATTTCCTCCTAGTCTCCACTACGACACTTGCTGAGGTTATTACAAATCATCGGCACTTTGGTTTCCTCATCTCTAAACTGGAATAATTCGTTCCAGGGTCGTGACTGGAGGTTTTGGGAAGGAGATAGGAACAATTGCCATCTGGACATGACCATTGTTTGGGCTCAGATGGGAAGCCACTGGATGAAGGTGTGTGTGTGTGTGTGTGTGTGTGTGTGTGTGTGTGTGTACATGTACTGTAGAGAAGGTCAGGATAGAGCTCTTTAAATGTGTTCATTCTCCTGTGGTAGGACCTGTGCATGTTTCTCACATGATTTCCCCATCAGCGGACAGAGGATGAGCGAATGGAGAGCTGATGTACCATTTGGCATGGGGCTGCATATACTGACTATAAACAGCACTGGTAGCTCTTTCAATTGAGTTACTCTTTCACCAGGGTGACTGTGGTGCTTTATGCTAATTTCTTCTGTCCTTACAGACTGGGGACTCTTTACCCCTCAGCGCCACCATCCTGAAACGGATATGCTACTAGTAGGACCCCATGGCCCTCTGCCCAGAGCTAACAGGGAAAGTTTTGTGGAAAGCCACACCCAGGGGAGCCAGTTGTTCTAGTTGGATCTTGTGTGAGTCCAACAAAGTCACAAAACGGCTGGCCCTAGTAATACTGGGCAAACTTCGGAGCATTAGCAGAACAAGGGTGTTGAGTCTTGCTTGACTGAAGATCCACCTTGGTGACACGAGCTTCCAAAAGCTTTCCCACTCATGATCCATTTTTGCTAGAGAAAGTTTTATATGACCCTGAGTGAGCATATAGGTATATAAAAGGGTTAAGCAAATCAAACTTTTACTGGCAACACACAACATAAAGAAATGTCATTTTAAAACAAGTAAATGTATAATGTGCATTTATTAAGGAGACAAATTTGTATACTAAGGAGATAGGCTTGTTTGTTTTGTATAAGTAATTAAATATTGGCTGACTATTTAGTACTGCAGGACATAGAATCTTCAAGGTTTTTCAGAGTTGACTGATAATTTGGTTTTTTAACTGTTAATGCTGAGAATACCACTTTGTGTAAATGTATAGCACTGCACAGCAGAAGTATGTTTAAGGGCAATTTATAAAGTTTTAAACAGTCTATCCTAATCTCAAGACAAAATCCATTTAACAATATTTTATGAAATCCAGACCAACCACTCAAATAGTAATTTTAAAAATCAGACATTTGAATACAGTACAGTCCAAAGATATACTAACTTGATACAGACAATCTGAGGAATGATAGCAGGGAAATACTGAATCTTTGCTTTCTGTCATTAAACCATTATGTTTTGTAAGAGCAGAGATCTCAGTATGAACAGTAAAAACACTGCAGGTGGTAATATAGAATAGTCTGAAATCTGAGCAAAGATGTTTCAGCAAATGTTTCAGTGACATTTATTGGTGGTGCTTGGTGTGACGGCATGCACAAAGCAAAGCTTGTATGTTGTGTGTTCAGAATGAAGCCTGTAACAAAACCATACAGTGTAACATGTCAAATCCATTGCATGCATGATATTGATATTGGTATTTGTTGCACATTCTGAAACCTTTCACTGTTGTCTATTTTTTTTCTAAGCCATCTTTAGTCACCCAACCCCATATGGGGTCACAGCCCACAGTTTAAGATGCGGGTGCCTGGGCCCAGGAGCAGGAGGGCTCCTTGAGTTTTGGTTCCGGCATGGTTTCCTGACTTTGGGGGAGAAACAGGATTTTGAGTGAAAATAAGATGAAATCCTTTACATGTCCCATTCCCATTTTCTGCCTCAGGTATGGTGTTCTGCCAGAATTACAGATACGTGAAATCACCTGTGAAGAGGAAACCTGAGTCATAGCTGTTTTCAAGAAATACACCAAGTAAGAATCACAGCTCCTTGCATTAATGAAAACCTTTCAGTGACCTGTAGTTGGTCTGGGGCATGTGTCCTAGCCAAAAGAAGTGAGATCTGTAACTTAAAACACACACAAGTGTGCATGTAGGGAATGAGCATGACTTCAGTTGGAAAGCGTAGTCCTCAAACAATGCCATGTTGGTTCCTCAGTCTCTTTTAAGACTCATTACCTTTCCAGAAGTTCTCCGAGTTCTTACAGCCCTGGGGCGGAACCTGGGACCTTGCGTGTCCTTAGCCAGTGCACTACCACTGAGCTACACACCCAGCTCAAGTCTACTTTTTAATTCCCCTCTTCTGGAGCTACTAATACTCCTTCTAGGGCAGGGGTTCTCAACCTTCCTAACCCTGTGACCCTTTAATACAGTTCCTCATGTTGTGGTGACTCCCACACATAAAATTATTTTCATTGTTTCTTCATAACTATAATTTTGCTACTGTTATGAATCATACTGTAAATATCTGAGTTTTTCGATGGTCTTAGGTGACCTCTGTGAAAGGGTCACTTGACCCCAAAGGGGTCTTAACCCACAGGTTGAGAACCACTGTTCTAGTAGCATCTCTGTGAAAGCAAACATTGAAAGAAAGAAAATTAAAAGGGCAGGTGGTGGAAAGCAGGGCCAGGCCATTAGGCTGTGGAAGAGGAAGGGAGATAAAGGAAGCCAGTCTTCCTTCCAGCAGGAGCTACAGTCCTTGGAGCCATGGAAGGCATGAGGTTACCAGCGTTGACTTCAAGCACATTCTCATCTGCACATTTCCTGCATTCACAGTCACGACCAGTTGGAGGACCTTGAAGGGAGAAAGTCTTGGGCTTTCTTCAAAATCTGGGCGGTGTGTGCTCTAAATGGTAAATATCCTGGAAGGAGGTGTCCTCAGCAGGACTTAGCATGCCCTTCCACGCAGCAAGCCAAATCTCAGAATAACCCTGGCCTTCTACAAATGAAGGTTGGGTGCCGGGGAGCCCCATTTCAGGCCAGGCTTAGCCTAGGGTGGGGGGTCCTGAGGCTTGGGGGAGTAATGACATGGGCTTGGAGGGAAGGTCAGTTGTCACCAATGTAAGAGAAGGTTAAGCTTGTTCTCCAGGAAGCACAGGGCTTTGTAGGAAGGGCACCACCAGGATATCTATGAGGACGCCAGCTGAAGAAGTAGGGCAGAAAAATCTAAAGTTGCCCGTAGTGTGGAATGGTCTCAATAGGTAAGTGTTACACTTTGGTGCTTCGCAGACCCAGTACTGGGGAAGCTGCCATGTAGCTTTCCATCACACGGTGACCTTCGTACCCAGCAATGTGTACAAGTGTGTTTTCCTTATGTGAAACAGGAATAGGGAAAGGTGTGATTGAAAAAAAAAAGTAATAAGTGTCAACTAGATGTATGCTTATGTAAGGAATAGCAGACAGTCCTTGCGGACCCTAAAGCAGCCGGTCTCCCTCAGTCACCCTCAGCAGGCCACTACTCCTTCACAGCAGGTGCCTTTCTATTATGTCTTGTGTATGCTGCTATTCTTTTTGAGCGATGAAGCTTTGCATGGTACATTAACTTAAAGCAGTTATTTTATCAGAAAGAAAAGAGACTCCACTTTTCTCTTTGCAGATGCCTAAACTACCTGTTCAGATGTTGTGAGCAGCACCCTTGAGCGCCACCTTCAGGTAGATTCTGGATACTGCTCTAGTATCTAGGGCCTCAGGATGCAAGCTAAAAACCAGCAGCCAACTTCCTTAAACTGTCCCGTATGTTTATGGCACAAGTACAAGAAAATAGAAGTATTTCTAGTGGCTTATTTTCAAGGGAGACTTTATTATTTTGTGACGACCAAATAATAATTACTTTCCTCATGTTTAATTTGGAGACCTCAAATGGAAAATTACTAGCCAGAAGAATAAATTCAGTTGAAACAGTGGTTTGAGTCATTAGTCACCGAGGTTACTGCAAAGATGAGCAAAATTACTGCATGCTTTTTTTTTTTTACTGAAATCTAAGACAATATGGAATTTGGATTCAAGCTATTATTTTTAAAATTACCCGAACCTCTAAGCTAGCCTTTCTCCCCAATTCTTTTCTTTCCTTTTCTT
>CABHPP010145975.1:4929-52549 GCA_902168425.1 Peromyscus attwateri | reverse complement strand
ACTGTGAGGCTTCGGGCTCGGCTGCCTCTTTCCCTCAGTTCTGAATTCAGAACTCTTACAAGTGTAGCTGACTGAGGGAGCAAAGCCACATTTGGCTCTCCAGTTGTAAGAGTGTGTGTAAATAGCTGGGACTCCTAAGTGTAGTGCCTTTTGTGAGGCATTCTGCTGTATCCCTCCACCACCTACAGCAGATCCTCATTTCTCCAGCATTTAATTCCCCCCCCACAGCTTGCGCACTGCCTCTGCCCAGCTGCTCAAACCTGAAACAGAGCGAAGTCCTTGGCCTGTTCTCTTCCGATCCATCCCCAAGCCTGCCAGGTTTGCCCCTAAATACCTTTTGATTCCATCACTTCTCTTACATTATCTCTCACCTGATCCGCAGCCTTCTTGGCAGGCTTTCTGCCTGCTGGGCGGGCTTTAGGCCTCCATTTTGTCATTTCTACCGCATCTTCGGTAACGTAGCCAGAGCAAGCCTCGTAAAACAACAACAACAAATGAACACAACACTTCTCGGCTGAAAAAGAACTCATTTAACACGGGTCCTCTATTTTATTAGGGGCCTCATCCTGGAAGCAAGCACTGGATCTTACAGACCACCACACGTTGTCTTTATCTTTTATTTTGTCTCTTTTCTCCCCACCCATCTTCTTTAATAGCTCTTTCCTTAAAGGCCTGAAAGAAACCTCTGGGTCTTCCTTTAGACTCTGATTTCTTGTCAGTGGTGGTTTCCTTGTTGAAACTTGAACTGCCGGTTCGAGGATTAACCTAGCTTCCTCTCGGTGAGAGTCTCTGTCTTCATTTGAAACCTTCGCTCCACACCCCAGATTTCACCGGATCCAGCGTTTCTCTTGCCCTCAGATCTGTGCGTTGTTTGACTGGCTTCTCTTTGCCCATGCTTGTTGGAAAGACTTAATAAACTCCAAGCATATTCTTGGAATCAGATTCAAAATGTCCCTGGAGGAATAAATAGACTTTGAATGGCTGAAGAAGAAAACCGTAACTTTATTTCAGACGTTCTCACTCTCGTTATCAAGACAGCATGGAGTGTGTGTGTGTGTGTGTGTGTGTGTGTGTGTAGCACTACACTGACCTCACAATAGATGGCATATAGATGTGTGGACCCTGACATTCCCAGAGTGAGGTGTACCAGAAGGCCTCATGGTACTCACCAGCCTCCCAAACAGAATCTCTGCCAATTGCTTCTTCTTCGTGTTGTCCCTTGGGCTTCCGGTTGGATGTTATTCCACAAGGAGGAAAGAAGAGCGGGCACAGATGGGAAGGACGCCAAAGAAGCCTGCAGCTTCAGTGCTGGGGTTGGAACGTGAAATGCGCCCCCGCCCCCAGGCTCGAGTGTGGGAACACTTAGTCCCCGGCTGGTGGTGCTGTTTTGGAAGGATACCAAATCCTTAGGTGATGAAGCCTTACTGGTGGAAGTGGGTTACTGAGGGAGAGCCTTGAACGGTTACAGCCTGCCCCACTTCCTGTCCACTCTCTGATTCCTGACTTTGGGCGCCATGAGACACCCTGCCTCCAGTCCTTTCCATGATGACTGTATCCCTTCTTAAAGCACGAAAGGAAACAAACCCAAGAAAAGTACTACAGTTAAGTACCCTCCTGATGTCAGACGTATTCTCTGTCTGTACGGCACAGACGTTTGGGTTCGGTGGTAGAGCACTTCCCTGGACCGTGTGCGGCTCTGGAATTGATCTCTAGCACTGAAAAAGAAGAAAGAGAGGAAGGAAGAAGTAGGATTTTGACCTTCAGTGACTCCTGCTCTCCACGTCTTATAGCGAGAAGCCCGTGTGAGGGGCGCAGATGTGCCGAGTTGTGGGTGTGTCCTTGTGTTAATGACCTTTACATAGCTGTGATCAAATGCTTGGCAGAAACACGGGGATTTGGTTCTCTGCATGGTTCAGTCCATGGTTGTTTGGTCTGTGTGTTTGGCCATGGTAGCATATGGAAGAAGAGGCTGTGGAATGGGACCGCCTGGCTTGTATGCCAGTTATGCCATTTGGCAGTGAAGGGACTGGTGGTTTGAAAGAAAATGGAGTGGCACTATTAGGAGGCGTGGCTTTGTTGGAGTGGGTGTGGCCTTGTTGGAGGAAGTGTGTCACTGTAGGGGTGGGCTTTGAGGTCTCATATATGCTCAAGCCACTCCCAGTGACTCAGTTCATTTCCTGTTGCCTTTGGATGAAGATATAGAATTCTCCAGCACCATGTCTGCCGGCATGCCCCCATACTCCCAGCCGCTAGGCTCCCTCCACCAAGATGATAATGGACTAAACCTCTGAAACTGTAAGCCACCACCTCGATTACATGTTTTCCTTTATAAGAGTTGCCCTGGTCATGGTGTGGGCTGGTAACACGACCTCTGTGCAGAGTCACGATAAGGACCTGAGGATTACACACACACACACAAGAACCTACCATGTGCAAGCACTAGTGCAGCACCTGCAGCTTCACTGAGAGTGCAAGCACACTGAAGAGGCTGGTGAGGCCAGGAAGCTGGGGTCCTGGAAGCTTATTAATGCCTATGGTCCCACAGGCAATCAGAGGACGTACTAGATACCAACCTTATGATCTGGGTTCAGGGCCAGCAGCTTCCCCAGTCTGCTGACTACCCCTCTCCTGGCTAATGCATACGAGTCATGATTCACATTCATCTTTTACCATGTCCACGAAAATATCTTGACCAATGTCCCATCGATTACTAGCGACATCTGGAAAGGCTAGGTGTCTCTCCCTAAGTCTCCTTCTCAATCCACTTATCTTGTCCCACTATTGCCCAGTTGTAGCTGGCACCACCCCAAATGAGACCTTTTACCAAGGCCCCGGTTCTAACCATGTGTATAACTAGCACCAGGTCCTAGTAACCTGAGCTGACCTGCAGCAACTTAGTTTTTATGTTTTGAAAGTACTAACCATGTTAGGAATTAAGACACAAACAGCGAGACTAAATATTTTCAATAAGAGGAGAAATATGACAGCTCCTTGCCCTCAGGGCATGTGATGGGCAACAGGATAGCCACACACACAAATACTACAAACGTGTGATCAGTACAGGGAGGGGCTGAGTGCTGTGGGCCCCTGACTCTCTAGGGTTGCCCTAGGATGTAGGTGGGGTATCACGCAGCTTCCCAAGTCAGGGGAGTGAAAGCAGGATCCTTTTCAAACCCTTCATTGTCCACTGAGAAGCTAGAGCATTCTGGGACCACTCTAGGGCTGCTGGATAGCTTCAAGGACACTGGGGTCACAGAACAATACCATTTGCCAGATGGCAGGAGCTGCCTGGGGGAAGGAGAAAGGCTGTCATCAATGCCAAGCTAGATAGAAAGCATTTTCTGAGTTAAAGGAAGGCATGCCCTGTTCTGTTTGGAAGCAGCAGATGGACTCAATTTTTCCGAACTCCTTCATCATTTGTGGGTCAAAGACCCTTCAGAGCATAGAATGAGATCTGAGGACCAGTAAGTACTGCAGAAACAAAGGATACAGTCTCAGACAGCACATTGCTTGGCTTCACAGATGCTAATAAGCCAACGGTGGATTTCCAGTGGGCTCATAAATCCTAGGATAAAAATCTTTATCGTGGCAATCTCTAAAGATGGCTGCCAACAGGAATATTTCAGGGCAGTGAAAAGTCTCCACAGGGCACCGGAATGGTGACTGCATGCCATCACACATTTGTCCATACCCAAAGAATGGACATCGGGAATGAGCCTAAGCAACAACTTGAGGGTTTGGGCGGGGATGGGGCACCACCAGGTCCATCTGTTTTTGCAAACGTGCCCCTCTGGTGGGAGATGTTGATTGTAGAGGAGGCTGTGTAATGTGGGCATGGGGGCATGCGGGCACCTCTGTGCTTTCCTCTCAATTCTGTTGTTTGCCTAAAATTGCTCTAAAAATGCAAATGTCTGAAAAATACTTTGATACTTCTCCCATGCAGGGGTGAGGCTAATGTCCCTAGCTTGAATCTGGGTCTCTCAGTAAGCATTAACTGCTCACAGCCCAGAGTCGCTTGAAAAGAGTCTCAGTTGAGTAATTTCTTTATCAGGTTGGTCTGTGAGGGACTGTCTTGGTCACTGATTGGTGTAGGAGGGCTCAGCCCACCGTGGGATGTGCCATTCTGGGGCAGGTGGTCCTGAGTTATACAATGAGAGACCCAGAAGGCAAGCCAGCAAGTGGTTGGTGTTCCTTCGTGGTTCCTGCCATCAGGTTCCTGCCCTGAACTCTTGCCCTGAGTTCCCTCTGATGGGTTATGACCCGGAGGAAGAAGCCAACTAACATCCCCTCCCAAGCTGCTTTTGATCTAACTGTTCCATCACAGCAACAGAATGAAACTTAGAGCACAGGGCAACCATGTGAATGTTTGTCAATGGAGTACAGCTTCAAAAGGTGATTCATAAAAGTTCCTATGCCAGGCAGGGAGACACAGGCCTCAATATGCATCCGTAGTCTGTACAGACACTCTGTTGGGTCATCTCCACTGAGCCCAGCTGCTACAGGGTTAACTGCATCTCCCAAAATGCTAATGTCCAAATCCTCAATACTTATGTGTATCAGTTACTTCTCTTGTTGCTGGCTAAAGCACCCTAAAGGGATATTTATCTTGGCTCACAACTTTAAGGGATACAGTCCACATCAGGAGAGGCATGATGTTATGGTGATGTGGTGGGAGCATGCAATAGCTGCTTGTTTACATTTCAGTGGACCAGAATGCAGACAGACAGACAGACAGAGAGAGAGAGAGAGAGAGAGAGAGAGATATTCTGGTGCTCAGTTCACTTTCTCCTTTTTCCTTTTTATTCCACCCCAGCTCCCAGCACATGGGATGGTACCACCTGCATTCAGGATGAGTCATATCCCTCAGTTAATCTCCAATTTACCCTCACAGACACACCCAGAGGTGTGCCTCGATCTCCTAGGAGACTCTAAACCCAGTCAAATTGACAATAAAACTTAACCATCACACTGTGAATGTGGCCTTTTTGGAAACAGGGCCTTATCAGAGAATCAAGTGAAGATGAGGTCATTATCATAGACCCTAATCCAATACAGCTGGTGTTCTTAGAAAAGAGGGAGAATTAAATGGATGTAGTGGCTCATGCCTGTAGTATTCCCAGCACTTGGGAGTGGGGCTAAGGCAGGAGGCTCGTTATGAATTTAATGAGTTCCATGACAACCTATGCTACTGAGTGAGACCCTATCTCAAAAGACCAAACATTAATTATTTTTTATCTTTATTTTATGTGCATTGGTGTTTTGCCTGCATATATGTTTGTTTGAGTGTGTCAGATCTTGGAGTTAAAGGCAGTTATGAGCTGCCATATGGGTGCTGGGAATTGAACCTGTGTCCTCTAGAAGAACATCATGTACTATTAACCACTGAGTAATCTCTAGCCCCAATTAATTATAATTTTTAATGATGAATTTGGATACAGAGTTAGCTAAATAGGCAGGGAGAGCAGCCTGGAAAAATCAATGCAGAAAGCAGGGTGATGCCTCTGTGAGCTGTGGCATGCTGAAGTTCACCAGCAAACCTTCAGGAGCTTAAAGAGAAGCCTGGAACACATTCTCTCCCACAGCCCTTGGAAGAAACCATCTCTACCAACCACCTGACCTGAGATTTCAGCCTCCAGAGCCATGAGTCTCTGCATCATCCACCTGGTTTGTGGCACTTCAACCTTGACAGCTTTGGAGCTATCCTTGTCTAGGCACCCGATGAAGTAGTCATTCAGGTCTTCCCAGCCGGGGCCACCAACATCACAGGCTACAGACATAACATCGCTACTGGGTCCTGATTGAATTTCTAACACAAAAAACCCATGAGCATACTGTATACAGTGGTGTCCTTTTAGGACATTAAATGTAGGACCCTTTGTCACACAGCAGTGATGAACAGGAGTACCACTAAACACTCTGCTGACCTCCAATCAACCTGCATCACATCCTCTTCTTTTCTTACCTGATAAATAACTTGAGCTGAATGTCCTTGGAAATCACATCACACAACCTGAGAGTTTTAGAAAGCAGCTTGATACTCACGCTTAAGTAAAAACAAATTACCCATAGTCCCAACTCCATGCAAATCAAACGGCTTTCATTTTCCCTTTCAATCTTGTGCATACATAATTTGCACAGAGTTTATTTAAGATTCATTCAACATAGTTAGAATCAGAACACACATAATTTTGGAGTCTGCTTTTTCAACTTGCAATTTATCATAGCATTTTCCATGTTGCCCCACAATCTTTATACTATTTTAATTGGCTATAAAGAATTTCACAAGTAATTGTACTATAATTTACTCAATCATTGTCCTTTTGACCAACATAAAAACTTTGATGTGAATCTTCTTTAATTGCAACATTTTAATTATTGTTCTAAATAAGGGTTTGGCAAACTATGGCCTGAGAGCCAAATCCACCCACCCATTTTTCTACTGCCAGTGAGCTAATGATAGTTTTCAAAGTTTTAAGTGGTAAAGAGAAATTTTTAAAATATAGTATTTTGTGATATTGGAAAATCGTATGACATTCAAAATTTTGTGTGTATAAATAAAGTTATATGGAACACAGCCATACCTATCACATATTACCTGTGACTGCTTTCATACTGCAAGAATATTTAACTGGAGTTCGTGTCAGAGCTTAGCCTCTGGCAGTCCTAACAAGTAAGGCTTGGCCATCTATCCCCAATAAGCCAGTTGAAATAATAGTGAAAAGCAGGAAAAATAATTTTATTCAAAGTGGCTACACTGGGAAGAGAAACAAAGAGGTCCAGTGACTTCCTCACCATCCCCAAGACCATCTTCGAGGTGCTGTTATGAAGTTGAGATTACAATAGAAAGCAAGAGGTGTGCACAGCTAAGGGTCAAGGTATGGTCCTGCTCAGCCTCATTGTCTCAGTGCCGGGCTTTCCTGCAAGGTGGTCTGACAAGTTGTGAGAACTGTGTGGCATCTCTTCCTGGAGACAAGCTCCTCCCCAGACAGGGACCAGAGCTTCATCTTTTCCCTCTCCTCACCCCCAGCATGAGACTTCCACGGAAGCTGTAATTTGAAGGGTCTACTGTTTCAATAGTCTGCTAAGCAAAGGTGGGGGGGGGCATAACTGTTCATTTAGAGTATCTTCATTCCTTCCAGGATGGTTACAAGGACAAAGCCGGGTAAGCTGGGACAGAGATAGAATGGCCCGCGGATCTTAAAATATTTGATATCCAGCCCTTCAGAGAAAACATTTGCCCAACCTTGATCTAAAATGGTATCAAACCACTAACTCCCATTGCCCCCAGAATTCATGCCCAAGGTCACCTTGTTACCTGGCATGGGTCTCCACTGCTTATCTTTCTACCTTCAATTTATTTAACGGTGATTTTTCTAAAATGCCTGTCCTGTGCTGAATATCTGTCATTTTGAGAGGCTGTGGAGGATTATTAAAGCTAAATAAGACAACATCCTTTCTTTGAAGGAGTTTGAAGTTGGACATGGTATTTGTTGCAGAAATTCAGTAAGTATGTGACAGGTTTGAAGTCTGGGGCTGAAGGTATAGCTTAGTGGTAGGGCACTTGTCACCATGAGAGAGGTTCTTAGTTCCATCTGCAGCAACACACACACACACACACACACACACACACACACACACATACACACACACACACACACACACACACACACACACACACACACACACAAAACGAAGCCTTAGAGAGACACAGAAAAAAAATAAATACCCTGGGGGTCCAGATGTGATCCTTTCTGGCAGCTGGTAACGGGAAGTTTCAGTCTGGGAGAAGCAGAAGGAAGCCAGAGCTGCTAGAAGAAATAACTACTGGTAAGCAGAGACAAGGAAGCAGGAGACGCTTGGACCTGTGTGTGGAACATGTGGCTGCGTTAAAGGTTGTTTAAGAAGCCACGATGAAGGACCAGATGGAAAGAGAGAGTGGAAAAAATGCGAAGATGGAGATGGGAAGGAGGAGTAGGAGGGGAGTGTGGTCCATGAAGAAGATGATCAGATACCAAAGGCCAGATGTGGTGGCAATACCCACCCGAGGGTCAAGGTGATGGCCGCACCAAACCTTCAACTGAAACCACCAAAATGAGAGACGAAAGAATCTCTCTCTCTCTCCTCCTCCTCCTTCTCCTCCTCTCCTCTCCTTTCTCCATCTCTTTCATCTATAAAGATTTACTTGTTTATGTGTATATGCACACAGGCGCGCACACACACACACACACACACAAACACCCCACGAGGACACCCAGGGTCCTCCTCTATCTCTCCCCTATTACTTTCGAAGCAGTATTTCTCCATGAATCTGAGGCTCTGACTTGCTCAGCTACACTGGAAGCCCCCCACAAGCACCAGCCATGGTCCTGTCTCTGCCCCCCATGGAGCTGAGACTACAGGTGTGCATGGGAGGCCCAGTTTGTTTTGTGGCTGCTGAGACTGGAACTCCTATTTTCATGATTGCGAAGCCAGTGCTCTCCACGGCTGAGCCCTTTCTCTACCCCTCTTTTTTCATTTTTTATGTCTCAGATTGTCTCCTGAGTGAAAAGACTTTGACCACGCCCCTAGCCCCTCCACACACAGCTCACTGGTGGGCACAGAGCATGCATGCAGGCAGAGCTGTGAGAACAGGCAAGCATGTCATATGATGTGGTCATACAATCTCCAGTGAGACAGCTTGAGTGTTGGGCAGAAATGCCTCTTCAAGGCAGCCATCTCTGCCTCCTCCCAGGACTGGTGCCTGTAACAAGTGGTCATTGTTTTGATACACAGAGCAGGTACAAGCCTTAAGGTTGGGTGAGCAAGAAATGGAAGCTATTTTTAAACCTCTGTAACTGGATTTACCTAATTTCAAGCTTCATCTTTCACCTAATTGAAGAAAACCTCACCCAGACCAACTTCAGGCGGACCAAATTATTTCCCATTTCCTCTGCCGGATCAGATTTCCTCTGCCCTCCGTCTGTCCTTGTCTCCTTGCCCATTGGCATTCCTTGCTCCTGTCACCATCGTCGTGGGTCTTCAGTAGTCAGCCCCACAGCCTGCATTTTTCTTCATGGTCCCCTGTGCCCAGCGCCCCCTTTATAGCTAGTCCATGCTCCTCTTGTAATGTTTGTGGCCTTTCAAGTTCTAGAAGCCTGCTTTAAGGGGTGATTATAAGAAAGGAAGTCTCCAGGTTACTATATCAAGATGGTAGGGTAGGCAAGATGGCTCAGAGGACAAGACACTTACAGAACAAGCCTGAAAACCTGGGTTTGATCCCCAGAACCCAGGTAAAGGAGAAAGGAGATAACCAACAGAACCAACACCCTCCCATCTCCTAACACTAGTGATGATGATGATGATGATGATGTTGATGATGATGATGTTGATGGTGATGATGATGTTGATGATGTTGATGATGATGTTGATGATGATGATGATGTTGATGATGATGATGATGATGACAGTGACACCACCATGGCCATCACTAACTACATAACACACAGGTGAGACAAATTCTACTTTTCAGGAGCTTCTCAAGAGAAAACTCAATAATTGTCCAAACAAATATGAACTTAGGCATGGGCATATTTAATAGTTTATGGGTTCAGAACAGACCTTCCAGAGTGGGAGAGTGTAGTGTCAGGATGCCTTACTAGTTTGAGGCTCTGCAAACACCATATTTCTACGTATTCTCCTCTTTGCTTAAAAAGGACCAATCAAGTTGTCTAAGCTTCATGCTCTGAACACTAGATCTTTACTTGGGGGCTGCTTGTTAGACTCCAAGGTCATATAAGCATCTCTGTCCCCAGGACCCAGCAGAGAGGAGTCCATCTCAACCATGCTTTAGGTCCAACCCACTTCATTTTCAGGCCCATCTTGATCAGCCATAGTTCAGTAGTAGTTAATCTTCTTTGTCAGCATGACTGAATTTAAAATTGCCATGGAAACACACCTCTGGGAATGTCTGTCAGGGTGTTTACGGAGAGATATAACAGGTGGGAAGATGTAGGCAGTGCCATCTCTGTGGGAGTCTGTTGGAGACCAGCTCTGACCTGCTCTCACCTTTCCAAAGGTTCTTGGGTGGAGGAGAGAGGAATAAGGAAATAATAAATAGAAAGATAGCGAATAGCTGGGCAGTGGTAGCACATGCCTTTAATCCCAGCACTCAGGAGGCAGGGGCAGGCGGATCTTTGTGAGTTCTAGGCCAGCCTAGTCTACAGAGTGAGTTCCAGGACAGGCTCTAAGACTCCAAGAAACCCTGTCTCGAAAAATTTAAAAAAAAAAAGAACGACAAGGAAAAAGAGACACAGGATAACTTAGGGAGGGCCCTGGGTCAATACAAAGCCACCCAGAGCTTTATTCAAAAGGGCTTTTTATAACATGCCAAGGGGAGAGGCAAAAGACCTCCCCCTTGCTAGATCCAAGCACACCATACAGCCAAGTGTAGACCCTTCCAAACACCTGGTAAACATGCCCCTGGCCAAATCATCCTATTATGCAGCCCTGCTGGGTAAAGCAGGCCCAGACTCCCTGACCCTGAGTAAGGTCTCACTAGGAAGCCTCTGTGGGCCACCACACATCTTCTCAGCTAGGGTCCTAGATTGAATAGAGAGGGCAGCAAAGTTAGCCAAGCAGCTACACCCATCTTCCTTGGCTTCCTGACTGTGGCTGTAATATGATCAGCCATCACACCCTCCTGCCACCGTGCCTTCCTCTCGGTGATGGATTTTATATGTGAGTCAGAGTAGGACTCTTGCTTAAGCTGTTTTTTTCTCAGATATTTGGTCACAGGAATGAGAAAAGCACTGGATATATCAGGCAACCATAGTGTTTAATCCTAAACTCTGCCAGTGCCTGATGACTTCTTCCCAGACCTGCCCCTCCTAGATGCACCAAAGCATAGCTCTTGGCATACCTGTTGCTTCTCTGGAAACCTCTGAGCCTGTATAGCTGTCCCTAGATTCAGGTTCATGCTTATCTTGACTTTAAGAATATAAATCCTCTGGCCTAGACTACTTTCTCAGGCAACTTCTTCCCAGCCCCTAAGACACACCTCTCTTTTTGCATCAAAATCCCACAGATCCTTGGAAGTCTGGCTTACATCTGATCTCGGTTTTTTTGAACCCTTCCTTGATCTATGAGGTGTGACTCACACTTTGACTCCTATTCTGTGATGACTGGAGTTCTTATCCCTGCATGGCAGCACCTTAAGGACAGGAGCAGTGTCAACCATCTTGTGCCTAGTTCCTTAGAACCGAAAGCCCATGGGCATCTATGATGATTGACTGTTCTTATGAGCCAATGGGGCTAAGTGAGAGGACCCTGTCTATTCAGTCAAACAATGACCTATTTTCTTCTAAGGTATTTGGTAGATGTGATTGCTATTTACAATAAATTGATTTCAAGTTGTGGATACTGTAGGAAACCTTAAGTGTGCGAAGTCTTAAGTGCGTGTGTGTTGAACGTGTCAAAGACCAAAGCTTCAGACTCTTGGGAAAATGACAAAGCCTTCCATCCTGGTCCAAGTGCAAATATTGATAGTATGTGCAAAAAAATGTCCACCATAGCTTTCTCCCATACTGCCTGCCCCTAGATGTTTATGGTCTGAACAAGAGAGTCTGCTCCTACTGAGAAGAGCTAAACTTTCCTCCTGGTTCAGCTGTATATAATAACCTTGCCTCCTGGTTTATCTGCATGTAATAACCCTGTCTCCATGTTCAGCTATATGAAATAACCCTGCCTCCTTGTTTAACTGGATCTAATAAAATGCTGAGCTTACAGGTTGTGTGGCTTCCCCATCAGAGAGCCCAGGCCACTCAATCCCAGGTTTTCTGTATGTCCATGTATTTGTCTTCCTTTCATTCCCTCGCTGCCCCAGGCAGGTCAATCCTTGGAGCCATACAAAGATGAGACACCAAGTAAAGGACATTGCCCTTCATCTCACCACTTGAAACCCTCAAAAGCAGAAATTTTTCTGAAGAAGAAACTCCACTCAAAAACATCACAGCAAAGTCTGTTGGGAAAGTTTTAGCTTGTTGATCTCGTGGGTTCCAAACATTCCAATTCCCACAATAAATAGCATGGCAAATTCCTTGAAAGAAATATCTTTTTAAGAAATTTCCCTGTGTTTGTCCAAGTGTCTATGCATATTTGCATGTGTGTGTGGACACATGTGGGAGTGCACACATGCATGTGGAGGCTCAAGATTAATATTGGGAACAATCCTTGTCTTAGGGTTTCTATTGCTGTGAAGAGACACCATGACCATGGCAACTCACAAAGGAAAACTTTTAATTGGGGCTGGCTTATAGGTTCAGAGGTCTAACCCATTATCATCATGGGAGGAAGCATGGCAGTGCACAGGCAGACATGGTGCTGGAGACGGAGCTGAGCGTTCTACATTTGGATCCGCAGGTAGCAGGAAGACAGAGAGACATTAGGTCTGGCTTGAGTATCTGAAACCTCAATGCCCATCCCCAGTGACACACTTCCTCCAACAGGACCACACCTCCTAATAGTGCCACTTCCTATGAGGGCCATTTTCATTCAAATCATCACCATCCTGGAATATTGTTCCATTTTATTCACTGAGTCAGGGTCTCAATCAAACCCAGAACTCACTGATATGACTAACCTAAATAGCTAGCTTGCTCTGGGGAATCCCCCATCTTAGTCTTCCAGAGCTGGAATTATTACAGGGGGGGTATCATGCCTATCCTGCATTTACACGAGTTCTGGGGGTGCAACATTCTTTCCTCACATTTGTTTGGCAGGTGCTCTAACCAATGAGCCACCTCGCTAGCCCTACATCTCTTTGTGTGGGACCTCTTGTTTCTGTCACTCCAGAGAATCCCAACAAATACAGCCCCTCATACCTGTTTATGGAATTCATCTAGATGCTGTGAATGAGGTTGAGGAGGCCCACTCAGGAGTGCCACCAGCTGTGACATGCTTTGATGGCCACTGGCATACCAAATACAAGGGAAGAACCTGAACTTGGGGAGTGTTATGATTTGAATGTGAAATTCCCTTCCCAAAAGCTCATTATTGAAGTCTTGGTCCCAGTCGGGAGTTCAATTTTTGAAACTGCTACAAACTTCAGAAAGTGGGGCCAAGCTGGAGGAAGATCTTGGGTGACCCACTTGTGAAGGTTATGGATCCCTGCTCTCCAGTCTCTCGCCCTTCTTCTGTTCCCTCCTCCTGGAGGTGAGGAGCTCCGGCCACATGCCACCACTGCTATGGCACTCTGCTACCTGAGGTTCTGAATGCAAACTGCCAGGGGACGTGATTAAAACTGTCAGCCCCCAAAGCAAGGCTTCCCTTTGAGTTGTCCCGTTAGGTTTTATGTCATGGCCACCAAAGGTCTGACAAACCCAGAGAGGGGTTCAATGTGGTCTCAAGTGAGGCAAATTCACTCCAACTGGCAAGTGAAAGGACATTTGTTGAAGGTTACGGGGATGCTCCCAGGATCCGTGGGCCAGAAGTAAAACAGTATCTCACAAAAACCAGACCTCGCCAGACCCTCCTTCTCTTCACCCTCTTACAGGAACACATACTCATCTGTTCTTTTGGTAAATCCCTGGCGCCCTTGGAGAGAAAGCTCAGTTGTATTTCCCAGCCACCGACCAATCTGCCCTTAGAATTCTCAACTCTCTGGTACTTTACAGACCTGGGGGACAGAGATCTGAATGTTGTGAGCCTGCCAACCTCCCCTGGTCAGGGAAAGACAGGGAGAGGAGGGGCAAGTGACCTCAACATGGTTCTCTCAACCCAGCCTCTTTAGTAGAGGATGAAGGAGACCAGCCTCACAGAGCCCTCCAAGCATCCACCTACTGTACACCTGGTATCCTACCCTGATTGGTTCAGGCTGCCATAGAAACCAAGAAACTCCCAGAAACCACAGAAACTCAGAGTTCTTGATGAGAAGTCTGAGACCGAGGTCTTAGAAGGTTGGCTTTTCTCTGACCTCCTTCTTGGCTGGCAGACGGCCATTCCCTTGCCTTCCTGTTATGTGTATGAGCTTCTTGCCTTTTTTTCAGTAGGAGTATGTTACTCTTCCTCTCAGGACACGGCACTGTAGCCTTCCCCTACGTGACCCATTTATGTGGAATCTGCTTCTTTAATGCCTTCAACTCCTAATTCCTCACAATCTGAGGTCCTAGGGATTAGGACTTCAACACATGCCTTTTCAGGGAAAAAAATTTTTCAGTAGATTTTTTTTTTCACAAACACATCTCTCTTGACAGAGATGCCTAATAATTGTGTTTAGTTGAGATTCCTCCCAGAACCAAGTAGCATACATTTGTAAGCCCAGTCTTTGGGAGGCTGAGGCAGGTGGATCATGAATTCGAGGACAACCTAAGATTCATGGTAAGATAAGGCGCTGCCTCAAAAGGTATTTTCCTTTCCAAGTGAGGGCAATGTTGTCTCATCACTTTCATGGGAAGACTGACTAAGGCTGTGAGTATAGGACATACACCATAGCTACCCTGATAATTATTTTCTTCCCTAGGTGGGCAGAGGGCCACTAACTGTGCTTCAGCGCCATCCTCAATTTGTGCCCAGTGGCTTTCCTCCTGCCTGGCCCTCTGCTGTCTTAGGTTAATCACATCCACACCTTGCATGGAGTAGGTAGGGGATTTTAACCATCCATTTTAGTATCCAGTTATGTTAATGGTCCGTGAAATAACATGTGAGGAAGCCCATTAAACACTGTGAAAGTTTCCATCTCTTACAAATGAGGGAAGAAGAAGAAAGGCCAACATAACTCATTGCTGAGGAGAGAGGTTGACCTTCATCTTCAGATGTCCTTCTGGGAGAAACAGCTTAGACCACTCAGAAGTCTGCATTTCAGGGTTTGGGGATGATGCATGCTTAGGCATTAGCAAGCAGCTCAGGAGTTACATTTAATATCTTGTAGTTGAGCTGAGCTTTTAATCTAAATGTTAACTTGTTTTTTTCTTTCATCAAACTGTGTCCTGGTTTCTGATATATACTTCACTGAATGTAGCCTGCTCGCCCCAGGTACAACCTGATTAGAAAAGGTCAAAGTATAAATCCATAAGCAGCTTCCATTTAGATCCTTCCCCTGGCCTGAACCTAACAGCAACCTACTCTAAGCTCTCCAGGAGCTGGGGCTGCAATGGATTCTCAGCCATGCCTGCGCGTGGGTCTTGGCTGGCTGACTATTCATTTCTGCAAACTGTTACACAACAGACTTAGAGATTCCTCTGTCCATCCAGCTACCACAGTCTCCTAGATTTCTACCTCATGGCCCACCACTTCCAGAAAATGTTATAGCTTCCTTTCTTCTCCACAGCCCTTTTCCACTAGAGACCCCAACCCTTGGGCTAGGATTGCTAGTCTTTCCCCTCTGTGACCGCTTTCTTGGCTCTTGCCTCCAATCTCAAAGATGTTCACCTGAGAAGCATGGATGGAATTTCTAGCACATAGGTATAAAATATATGTATATAACTTACTGGTAACAAACATTTACTGATAAGCCAAAAATATTATTATTATTATTATTATTATTATTAATTATTAAAGACAAAAGCAAATTTGCATACTAATGGGATAAGTGTGCTTGTTCATTCCTACTTAAAGATTTAAATCTTGATTAAATATTTGATACTGCAGGACATACAGCATCTTCAACATTTTTCAGAGTTGACTGACATTTTGATTTTATACTCGTCCATGCTGAGCATGTCACTGGGCATAAATAACTAAGTACAGAATGGTTTAGGAGCATTTCAGAAGTTGTTGGAAATTCTGTCCTAATCCCTAATTAAAATTCATTTAGTGGCCTTTTTTTCCTTTTATGAAACTCAAGTCAGCAATCTAAACAGTAATTTTTAAAAACAAGGGTCTTCACACAGTGCAACCCAAAGACACACTGATTTGAAACCCAACCTGCTAAGGAATTATGGTAGAAAGGGGTCTACAGTCTTTGTTTTCTATAATTAGACCATCAGGTTTCTATAAGAACAGAAAACTTGTATGTGCAGAAAAAACCCTGCCATTCCTAACAGCAGTCTCCAAGTCTGAGCTGAGGCACCTAGGGTAGCACTCACAGTCCAGTGAGGCGTGCAGGTGTGCTCTGTACAAAGTGAGCAGGCCGTTGAGAACCAAGGCTGCAGAGAAGTCACACAATGCCACCCAGGGGGAAGCTGCTAGAAATCCCCCAGAGACTCATTACACATTTGAATTAATTTTTGGTGACTATGTATTCAGAAATTTTTTATTGTTGACAAAGTTTTCATGACCCCTCACATTCATTTGTACAACTGCATATAGGGTCATGACCCACCATTTAAGTAAGAATCCTAGCTTTAGACAACCCTGCTTAATAGAGATGAGGAGGAGAACACTGGATTCTTTTCAATATTCATGAGGAAATGCAGTATTAGCAGAAAGTAGATGGATCAGCAATTCAAGTATCAAGGGTTATATAAGTCACATTACAGATATTATTTAATCCATCACTCATTAAAGCATTTGAAGTAACTGTCATTGTAGAATTCTTTCTATTGATGAGAAATAGAGGTTGGGGGTATCACTGTCCCATGGAAAGCTGGCTATCAGAAGACAGAAGCTTTGAACACAGTTGAACAGAACCCCAAAGCCACAGACATCCCCTAATCTCTACTAGCAAGCCCAGAAGATGGAGTTTTGGAGTCAAATTTGCCATTTGACTCAACTTCCTGGGCTCCATTTTCCTCATGAAACAATTTGAAGCTTTGGTTAGGTGTTCCCTATGCTTAACATTATACCATTCTAGTTTTTACCTACTGGCACAAAGGCATTGAATGGAAAACCCGAAGTCCTTGCCTTTTCCCAAGACAGGAGACAAGGGTGAGAATGAGTAATGGCTTAGAGCCCTTGTGATGTGTAAGTTGATCAAAGCACACACGGCATAGGGAAGTGGGGGATGATTCATTTTTTGCTGGGGGGCAACATTCCTTTCAGACCTTTTAGTTTATGGAGAAAATGATGTCACACAAACAGAGAAGGCTGTCTTCACCCATTGCCAAGCTGGCGGTGATATTCCTCTTCTGTCTGTCATACAGCCTCAGAGTAGATGTCTGCAGAAATGGGCCATGGGATTGGAGGAAGAAGGGTTCAGAGCCCTGTGTGTCTTCCTTACTTTGAGATCTCATTTCAGGGTCCCTATACCTACTGCCATGGCTTCTCTTGAATGAAGTCAGCCTTATCATCTTAAAAAAAAACATTTAAAAGTACATTAATAGTGTTTGAGTCAAGTAGACTTCAAGCAGGCACATAGTGAATAGATGTTTGACCAGGACCCAGGGCACAGAAAGTTCATTGGCATAAGAACACTAATGGGCATATCTCCAGAAAATGTTATTAGCATCTCTGCC
This sequence comes from Peromyscus attwateri, assembly GCA_902168425.1. NCBI lineage: Eukaryota > Metazoa > Chordata > Mammalia > Rodentia > Cricetidae > Peromyscus > Peromyscus attwateri. Next base: position 35,183 of record CABHPP010145975.1, on the reverse strand, counting down.
CTCTGTTCCAGAATAGCTGGAAGTTCTCTTCTTGGGACCATCATCCTCTCTGTTTGAAAGTCAAAGACACTCAAACCAAAGTTAACCCAAGCAAAAGAAGGAAAATGCAGGCTCCAGAGCCACGGAATCGTAAGGAACAGAAGTGGACTCAGCCTCGGAATTCCCATGGGTACACTCCATTGTCTCCCAAAGAAGGGAGGCATTTCCAACAGCAGCTCCAGACTGACCTCCCTGTAGCTTTGGGAGTCTCCAGACAAAATCACAGTAGGTTAGGAAGTTGGACATAGTATAGTAGGGGACACTTGATAGCATGTTCAAGGCCCTGGACTTGATCTCTAGTACTGCAAAGAAAAGAGAAAAACAAAAACAATAATGTGGCTTAAAAATCACAATTGGCTTTTATTTTTTATGATAGAATTAAGCAATACTCCATTCCATCTTACAGAATAAATGCTGTGAGTTGCTAGGTCAAACGGTGCTGGTTCATAGCTGTGTTTTAGAGTGGTTTTGCTGTTGCTTTTGAAGCTGGTTTATAGGAAAGAAAGAAAGAAAGAAAGAAAGAAAGAAAGAAAGAAAGAAAGAAAGAAAGAAAGAAAGAAAGAAAGAAAGAAAGAAAGAAAGAGACAGAGAGAGAAAGGAAGGGAAGGAGGGACAGTGGGAGGGAGGGAGGGAGGGAGGAAGAAAAGAAAGTAAGAAAGAAAGAAAGTAAGAAAGAAAGAAAGAAAGAAGAAAGAAAGAAAGAAAGAAAGAAAGAAAGAAAGAAAGAAAGAAAGAAAGAAAGAAAGAAAGAAAGGGGAAGGAAGAAGGAAAGAAATAAAGAAAAGAGATAAACAAAACAAAAAAGCAGATTGACCGTTCCAAAGTTACTTTTCTTCCATGATGACGATAGAGAGAAATATAGGAAAATAAGATTTATCATCTGGTTGCTTTAGATTACCTCTTTCTTGTTTCATTTTTGAGACACGACATCAATATGCTGGCTTTGAACTCAGGTCATATTGCCTTGGCCTGCTGAGTACTACAGTTACAAGTGGCTTCCATAGGTCACCCTGAGTGTGTCTGAAGGTTAGAGGAATAGGAGCTTCATTCTCAGCCCACCTTTTTTGCCAACTGAAACCAGCAGGTTGGGAAATTTGGCCATTATCTCTACTCCTGATTTCTTACAGGGTCAGGTAAGCAGCTCAGTTACAACATAGCCTGAGGGAGGCCATTTTGAAGTTAGCCTGGGCTGTTGTGGATACTGCAAAAACATTTATTATAAAACAACGGCTTCCTTTAATGTCGATTTAATAGAAGAGGAAAAAATGGCAGGTTTAGTCAGCATAGGTTGCAAAATCTGGAACCAAGAGAAACTTACCGGCCTCACAGAGTTGGCATACCCGTGTTCAGATAGCACTGAAGGCCGAGCAAGGGGAAGCTCTTCCCTTCTAGCCAAAGGAGTGGAAGCCACCTCTGGTGGCAGGCATGCCATTGTTCCTCCCTTAAAAAGCTAATCAAGTTGGACGAGCCGATCACCTGGCCAAAGGCCCATCCATCAGGAAGGCAAGCACACCTTCAACCAAGCTAAAGAGATAGAAGGAATAATTAGCCCTTTAATGAGATTCTGTACTTTTTCTTCCCAGAATTCCCACTCTCCAATGAAGTCCCTGACTACAGAGATGTAGAAGGAGCTTTTTTTTCTTCTTCTTTTAGTCTGTTCTTTGGATGCTGGCCAGAGCCTAGGCATGGTTTCCTCTGGTGCCGTGAGTTTCCACTCTCTCCTGTGGCCGTTTTTCAGCCTGTGGCTGACTCACATGGTGTGGCTTTCTTTCTCTTCTCCTCCATGAAGCTGCCAAGGTTTGCAGCTTGCCTGACCTGGAGTATTTCTCTTAAATGCTAATAGAATTGTCCTTGAGTTCATGTTTGAGTCCATTCTTAAATTCTTTCCGTAATGAGATGGGGTCCCAAGGAGGGAGCCAGGTTTTCCTTGTATCATACGGTGACCCTGGTAGAACTCGCCAACATGTCTGGTAATACCTGTTTCTAAGCACTGGTGGAGGCCCAGGAAGGCTAACCTTTCCTTCATGGTTTCCTTGGATCTTTATTCAACTGTCCACTTCTCAGTGAGGCTTCTCTAGCCATCACCTAAACTCGAAACTCTTCCTTTCCAATTAATCCCCAGCTTCCCTTCTCCTAACAGTACTTACCTCCAAATATGGAATTATTTACCAATTTGTTGAGATTCTCATTCATCTCTATATTATATGCACCATGCCACAGGGTTATTGTATGTTTTGCTTAGATACCCCAGTGTCTATAGGAATGCCTGGCACACAGAGCCCAAGAACTGTTTGCTACGGCACGGATACATGAGTAGTTTGACTTGTGGCCTCCCCTCACTCGAATGTGGTCCTTCCCATAGCAGGGATTTTTGACTGCTGGTTTATTTTTGTTGGTAGTAGTACTTTGTTTTTAGAGAAACAAATAAACTTCAGTCCAGATGCTGTGGACTGATGCTTGTTGACGTGATTAATCAATGGATCTCTATGGCCGTGTTGGTGGTCCACTCATAGCCCTCTCTGTCTCCATGGCTACAGTGATTCATTGATTTGCTTCCCCAAAGTGGAGTCTGCCTGCTGTGCTTCCCTAACCTGGAGTGAAGTAGATCTGGATGTCAGATTCTAATACAGTAGAAGGCGGTAGGTGATGCTCCGCTTTCCTGACTGTTGATAAAACACTTTGACAAGAACCATCCTAGAGGAGGAAGGGGTGATTTCATCTCACACCTTCCAGGTCACAGTCAGTCCATCACTGAGGGAAGTCAAGGCAGGAACCAGAAACCAGGAACCATGAAAGAATGCTGTTTGATGATTCACTCACCAGCTCATGCTTTCTTTTATAGCCCAGAACCACCTGCCTAGACATGGTGCCACCCACAGTGAACTAGGTCCTCCAATATCAACTAGCAATCAATACAGTCTTCCACAGACATGCCCACAGGCCAGTCTGATCTGGCCAGTTCCTCAACTGAGACTTCTTAGGTGACTCTAGGCTGGGTCACGTTAACAGTCACAGTTAATTAGGACACCTGGGTATAAAGCAACACTTCACGGCTACTGTCCACATGTGGACACTGCCCTATACAGTGTGAATGAACACGATGGAGTTCTGGACATGACATAAAACACCAGGCTTTAAAGCTATTCTCTGATCTTATGGGTACCACCTATGCTCTGCCAGCATCCTCTGAACTTTTCTTGGTTTATAGTTTAAGGAAAACGCAGGTTTCACTTAATGAACACTATTACAGCGATGTTTCAGGCTTCTCTTGAGTATTTACTTGTCTTCGTGTCTTCCATTAGAGACATCACAGTTGCCTTCAATTTTCCTTTCCTAAACCTCCACATGTAAACCTTCTATTACACGCTAAACCTTTGCTCTTCCCTCACTCTGAATGCCCTGGTTACCATGGAAATGATCACATATAACTCGGTTAATTGCGTCAACACTGTGTGTTTCTGTCCCTCTTAATCTTATCAGCAGGCAGTTTCATTTTCCCCTTTATGCAAGGGAAGTTTTGATCTCACCGTGGGTGAATCAGGAGCACAGTATAGAAAGTCAGATGCCAGATGTTTCAACAATGAAATTACTGTGCTCTTGAGGAATTCACTGCCCTCCTAATCCAATAGCCAATTAATTCAGAGGTACAAGAGGACATTGTTAAGAAGCTGGAACCTGAATTCACGGTTTGAAATTGAAACGATCAAAGTTTCAATTTCAGTTTAATTATCAGAAACTTAGGGCCACCTTATCATAGCTAACATGACAAAAAAAAAATGGTTTTTGTTTGTTTGTCTTTAGCAAAAAGTGTTTCTCGGGGACCAAACCTGAAGATTATTACATGCCTTCCTCTCTAACACTGCTACAACAGCCAAACACCCCAGAACATTTTCTGTTCTTATTTTACTTGAAGAAAGTCCCCTTTAAAAATACAAATATTTAGAACATACTCTTACTGAGAATTATTTCACTTTATCTGAAATTCAGACTTAACTAGACATTCTGTATTCTCATTTGTAAGTCTGGCGCCATATAGGAGATACAATTGACCAAATACTTCCTGAACCATTCCAAGTCTTCCTAACTGCCAGGGGAAATGAAGCAGTGTTTATTCAGAAAACAGGAGAAAGGGACACATAGGAACCAATGGGTCTGAGGAGGGATGACTTGAGGTCTTACGTGCTGGATCCTCAGCACACTAGAGGATCCCTGAAACACAGCCGAGCATCCAGTTGCACACGGGATGGGATGAAGAAAGAGACATTGGTCTTAAGACCTTGTCGACAAGTGGTCTTTGATTTCCTAGGAGGACTGGGTGTTGTCGCTCTGTTCTCTCCCTGTGGGCAAGTGACATCCTGCAGAGTTCTCTTATTCTCCTGCTTCCTTTTAGCTTTGACTCAGAACCAAGTTCTAACTTTTGCTCCAAATCCCTGGGTGGGCTTGCAAGTTCCTAGAACTCCCCAGCTCTGGGAGCCTCCTTTTACAATCTCCACCTAAAAATGACGGCAGCGCTGACTGATAAACTTGGATTTGTGTTGTTCCCAGACAGTGGCGGGATACGATGAGACCGTATGTAGCCTGTGCAAACATCACATGCCCACAGCGTATCGCTGCTGCTGTCCCCGTGAGTTCTAGAGGTTGTTCAATCCCGAGTGTGATAGGAAAGGTGGGTTGGGGTGAGTCTGAGTCTGAGGGTGAGCCACCTAACAGGACAGAAAGCCTCCTTGTCTTTGAAATTTGAATCTTCCAAGAGGTGCCAACAGGTTTGGGTCTTTTGGAGGAGAGTGTGTTTCACAAGAATGGCTTGCAGCTGACTCTGGAATTGTCCTAGGGGAATAGCCCTGGGACCGACAACAGCTGCCATCCCAGGAAAAGCCTGTCTACAAAGGCACCAAATGGCACCTCCGTAGGGCGTGTTGAAATAGTTACAGTCCCCAAAGTGAAACCAGATCATGTTTCAAACCACTGTCCCATCCAGAGGCCAGGAAACAACGGACTGTTGGGAAGTAATAAAAATGAGACTTGTAGCCTATTATACCTAAAAAGAGAAGAGGGGCTGGGGGGCGAGTGGTCTTGCTTACAAGTTTTATAAAATAATTGAGAGGAGGTCAAGATATGTTCTCAGCTGGTGCTTGAACTCAGAGATCTCCTGTCCTTCATCGTGAGGGGCGAAGGGTCTGCTGGGAGCTGGCTGGCTTCCCATTGAGAAGGGAGCCGAGGGCCAACACAAACAGCTCTCTGCTTCTGCCTCATCCCCCTTATTTATTCTCTGTCTTTACCATCTCTGGTCAGCTGGAAACTGGAGAGAAAACACACTTGCCCAGTAGCACATGATGTGTGAAACCTGATGCTCATTTTTTCATTTTAAAACAAGAAATAACTTCTACAGCTCCTCTTTGAAACAAACAAACAAACAAAAAACCATCTGAGGGATGTGGGGGGACACAGTTCAGTTGTAAAGCTTGCTCAGTGAGTACGAGGTCCTGGGAGAAGAAGAGGAGGAGGGGGAGGAAAGGGGAGGACTATCTTTGCTTATGAAAAATTACTTGCTTGATTTTATTTATGCATGGGCCTTATCTTTTCCAGTTTTTGTACCCATGACCTTCAGTAAAATTGCTATATAATAAACTATATTAGATACATGTGTGTGGGTGGGAACATGCATATATATATATATATATATATATATATATTTCCTTTAAAAAGGTTACGTGCACATCAAAAGCATTGATTTTTATGCTTCATAGAGCACAATCAAGAGAGGAAAACCTGTGAAATGAGAGAAAACTTTCAGAAACCCTGTAAGAGGTTAATGCCTCCAATTCACACAGAATTCCTTCAACTCGACATGATTAAAAGGTAGAAAGTAGGCGAAGAATTTAGACATTTCTCCAAAGAAGATTCACAAATGGCCAGAAAGTACATTTAAAAAAAAATGTTTCCTATCCCTAAGCATTGGGGAAATTCAAGAAAATGCACAATGAAATACCACGTCATATCCATTAGGATGCTGTTCCAGTTTCATTCCCGTTACTGTAGTAAAATGTCCTGACTGAAAAGCAACACAGGGGAGGAAGGGTTTATTCAGCTTATGTTTCCAGGTTATAGTCCATCATTTTCAGGAAATCAAGGAAGCAGCTGGCCACGTCCACAGTCAAGAGCAGAGAAAATGAATGCACCGGTGCTGCCTGCATTTTGGCTGCTTAGCTCGCCTTCTCTATTCTTAGGCACGCCAGGCCTCCTGCCTAGAGAATGGTGCCACCCACAATGCGTTGGGTCTTCCCACATCAGTTAATAATCAAGACTCTATCACCGGGCAGTGGTGGCGCACGCCTTTCATCCCAGCACTCGGGAGGCAGAGGCAGGCGGATCTTTGTGAGTTTGAGGCCAGCCTGGTCTCCAAAGTGAGTTCCAGGAAAGGCACAAAGCTACACAGAGAAACCCTGTCTCGGGGGAAAAAAAAAGACTCTAGATATGCACATGGACCATCTTGAAAAAGATGATCCCAGGTACTTCTAGTCATGGCAAGTTGACATTCAAAGCCATCACATATGGCAACCATAACAAACAGCCAAGCATTGGCTCACTATTCTAGTGAGTGGAAAATCTGAACAACACAGTACTGGTGTCTGGTAAGGGTGCCTTGGCTAATTTCACAACATAGTTAATAAGTAGGCACATGAAGGTATGCATGTGTGTGAGACAGGACCGAGAAAGCACGGTTTGCTCCTGAGAGGGAGCATAAATCCATCCCAGAGAAAATATGCCCTGTGATCTATTTGACTTCCACTGGGCTCTGCTCTTAAAAATCTGCCACCTAACAACACTTTATTCTAGGGACCAAGCTTCCAAACCATGTATATTTGGGAGGTAAACTCTAACCTAACCAAAGCAACTAAAAACCACCTGCATAAGTGGTGGCTATGGAAACAGACCTTCCAGACTCTAGAAAACCTCCAGATAATGTCAACTCTGCCCTATAGCAGTATCTCAATCTCAGCGTCATGAGAGATGCTGACAGATGCACCACCCAGATTCCTGACCCTCAGAAATAGCACAATAACAAGTGTTTACTGCTGTAAGTGTTAAATACGGGATAATTTGCTGCAGTGGGTAACAAGCACAATCCCTTGACATTCTTGGTGAAATTGATAACCTGGCTGAAATGCTAGACTGTTTTCCAAACCCAGTCTGATTCTCCATTAAATGAACTGCCACTCTCACCCTGTGGTAAAGCCATGCAACTCTTCTCAAAATGGCACAGCCTTCACAATTAGAGGGAGCAGCCCATTTACAGAAGGCACTTCGATTGATCCCTTTTCTGGGAACAAATCGCCTTTTTTTCAAAGAATATCAAAATTCCCACAGCATTTTTCCATTTCAATGTCTTATTCCAGGAAGCACATTTCCCTAGATTTCTTTAAAGTAACTAATCAAATAGCTTATTAGGAAAAAAAAATCCCATTTTTCTTAGGGAAATCTGTGCTAAGCATCTCTTAGATAGAAGAGTATTAGTCTTATTCAGGCTTTGCATGAAATACTTCAAATCTCGTTACTCTGAAACTCCAGAATAATAGTCCTAGACTATTTAATGTCTTGGGTGTGAGGAACAGTGGATTTTGACTATGTTTTAAAATGTATTAAAACTTGAAATGTGCCACTGGATTTTAATGGTATTTAAGTTAAATATGTTTAAGTCCATATTGATTTAAAATGCCTGTATTGGGGCTGGATATATGCCTCAGCTAGACTCACAACCAAAAAATGCCTGTATGTATGTATGTATGTATGTATGTATGTATGTATGTGTAGCACATGTATGTGGTACCTATGGAGGCCAGAAGAGGGCATCAGATCCCCTGGAACTGGAGTTGCCGGCTGCCATGTGGATTGAGAAAACTGAACCCAGGTCCTCTGCAAGAGCAACAAGTGCTCTTAACTGCTGAGCCAGGTCTCCAGTGCCTTGAGACTGCTGTAACCTTTGAGATCACTAGTGTTTGTTTGCTATTCGCTCTCAAATTACACATTAGACACAGAAAGAATTCAAGTCAAGACACTAAGGTGCTCCTTTGCCGAGGGACAATTTCCTCTCTGTCTCTCTAGTGAGTGGAAGGTTTGGGCCTACTGGTACCTTGAATTAACTGCCTGAAAGCTGAGTAGAGTACCCATAGAGCACCAGTACACACACTGCTCATGGAATGGTGCCACCCACATCAAGGTGGGTCCTGTTCCTTCGGCTAATCCTCTCTGGAAATCCCCTCTTAGACATGCAGAGCTACGCCTCCCTGGGGATTCTAGACCAACTAAGCTGGTAATGAAGATCAACAACCAATCCACGAGAGGGGACCTAATCACCTCTTAAGAGCCTCACCACTCAACACCATGCATTGTGGCTTTTGTTTCCAACACACATACACATACACACACACACACACACACACACACACACACACACATTGGAGAACACTCTAATAATAACTGGCTGCCTTTGCTTTCTCTTCACAGTAAAGAAAATGAGGCTCAGACCCTCATGAAATGCTCCAGATCACCCAGTCAACAGGTACAGGGGGCAGGATTTGCACTTAAGACACTCACCAAACTGCCTCAAAGACCAACTGCTCCCTGGGGGCTTCCTGAAGTTTCCCGTGAAGTTACATTTGCTGCTAGGGCAGCCTTGGCATGTTTCCTCTACCTGGGCTGCCAGAGGCTGAGTGACCCAACCTCCTCGTCAGCCTTTTTGCTGGGCTCAGTTTTATAGCCCTTGTTCAGTCCCCGAGCTTACTCTACTTCCTGCCTTACTCCAGGAGGGCTCTCATGAGGAGAGATGAAAAACGCCACCCTCTTCATCCGAGGGAGGTTGGTCCCCGAGAAAGCTAGCACTCAACATAGCCTGCTTTTCCATATAGACCTGCTTATTTCTCCCACCCTCATGTTCCCACTTCCTACAATGGCTGTATGCATCCATTTGTAGATGTCATCCACTGCCACACAGACTACATACATACATACCCCCACATATACCTCAGGGAAACACACACATTTACACATATACACACACCACATACATACCTGTATACCACCTCAGAAAAACACACACACCTCACATATACATACACTTCAGAAAAACATAAACACATACCTTACATACACCCCACATATATGATTCAAACACATACATATATAGACCTTGTATAATACACACATAAACCACAGATGTCTCAGAAAAATTCATAGATGTCCACACCTACATAATACACACAACACATATATACCGTAGAGACAGAAACACAAACACACACACACTCACATACCATATGTGTACCATCCCTGATACTTTGTCCGCTAACCCATTTATCCTTCCTAATACAGGTACCTGAATGAGTTGGAGGATTCTCTGAGATGCCCATGGATCTTTCTGCCATACTCAATTTTTCTTTTGTCTGGGTTTGTCTTCCTCAGCAGAAGGTGAACTCTCAGAGGCAAGTTATAGCATCCAGCACTCAGTAGAATTTCAGCAGATGTTTCTAGAATGAACGGGTGAATTCTGCTATTTTGGTAATTAAGAGTTCACTGAATTAGTAAACCAGAGTAGCCTACTGACTCCAACTAATTAGGCCAAATGTTAGTTGTGATGAACTGATGCTTACCCACTCCCCACCAGGATGAGATGGAGACGTCAGCTGGCAGAGAGGAGTCGATGAGGCCTTATATGCATACCGTATTACACAGATGGTAGTTACAGACCTCACTGTTTCTAGTCATTACACAGCTCTGCTGGGGAAAGCCCGCTCTGGTGCCTGATGTAACCAGGTGCAATGGTGATGTCTCTGCTTCCCGAGTAACTCCTGCATCTTAAGCAAAAGAGTGCCCCAGCACTATGGTTTCAAGAGAAGACTTTCAATACAGTTGAACTAGCCAGGTATCTTCCCGCCATCTGTCCCCAAGAGAATGGAGACCTGATAAACAGATGTGTCTCCCAGCTCAGAACCACAGAAGTGTGGTTACTCGTGTTTATCCCGGTGGCCTCTGTCCCCAATCCATTCCAGCACTGGTTTAATCTTTCTTTTTTTTTTTTGCAAGAGTCTTATGACTCTTTTGGTTTGGTTTGGTGTTTTTCAAGACAGGGTTTCTCTATGAAACAATCCTGGCTGTCCTATAACTTGCTTTTAGACCAGGCTGGCCTCAAACTCACTGAGATTCACCTGCCTCTGCCTCTAAAGTGCTGGGACTAAGACGTGTGCCACTGCTGCCTGACTGTCTTACTACTATTTACAGATGTTCCTAGAGACTTTATCAGATCATGGAGTTTTCAGTTTCTTTTTTTTTTTTGACTTTATTTATTTATTTTTTAAATTACACTCATGATATTCATTAATTACACTCATGATATTAATCACATTTGTGGTATTCATAGATTACATTCACAGTATTCATTCAATTATATATAATATATATATATTAATTTTAAATGCTGAATGTCATTTATTTAATGGAGGAGGAGGTCTTAAATACAGGCTTACAGCACAATGGGAGGACCCCGGAGGGCCGAAGTTCACTACTGATGTTTTACAATCTTGCTTCTAATCTGTTAACGGCCATTATTCAGGGTACCAGGCAAGGAACTTCCCTTAAGCATTCAGGAGGGTGGAACCTGGCAGGGAATTAGCATAGGGAGAATATCAAGGTCAAGGTCCGCAAGCAAGGCAACAGTTTCCCAAAACGGGAGCCAGGGACCTACAAGTCCCCCTTTTATTTAAAAAATGAGCTTCTGACTTGGGTTGCGTGGGACGTCAGCAGGTCACCTTACCTGTCATGGAGACGCCTGCCCAGACCACACAGGTGCTCTGTCTTAGGTTGGTGAGTGCCCCCCAGGAATTACCCGTCTCTGAATACTCATTATCATACAGGCTCAATCGTGTGTGAGCTGCAGAGTTAACTGCTGCCAAAGATCTCAAAGTGGCACTGGGCTTGCAATCTGTGTGTTCGATATAGAAAAGACCAACAGAGGTCCTATCTCACCCATAGCCAGTAGGCTAAAGGCAACTGAGCCATTCCCTTCCTTAACGAACCATACTGTACGTTGGTGTCCTTGTAAGATCTTTCTAACAGATTGTTTCTCTCTGTGATGTGGCTGTGGATAAGTAAGAGGCATTTCCCCATGGCCTGCCTGTTACAGTTCCTTTCTGTCCTCTAACTGGGGACACTTGCAGACCTCTCTGACAACATATACTTTAATATTTGAGTTTTGTCCTATTAAAATTTTCCTTTTGAGTCAAAATGGGCAAAGCAGGAGAAATTAATGGCTAAAGGAGAGGGAAAGGACAGAAAAACATACAATTCTGTGATTAGCATAAGGGTAGAGGTACAAGACCTTTAAGATCCACACAGGAGGGCTGGAGAGATGGCACCGTGATTAAGAGCACCTGTTGCTCTTGCAGAGGACTAGGATTCAATTCCCTGCACCCGCATGGTGGTTCACAACCATCCATAATTCTAGTTCCAGGAGATCCAATTCCCTCTTTGGACACCAAACGTGCATGTGGTGCAAATACATGCACGCAGACACAACACTCACATGTAAAATAAAATGCATGAGTCTAGTTAAATTTTTAAAAAGATTCTTGTAGGAAAGCCAGGCAGTGCTAGTCTCAATGTGGATCCCGAGCGCTGGATGAAACCCCCTCCAGGTGATCTGGGCTTATGTCTTTGCAGAACAGTACCCCAAATTCCTGCAGAGCAATCTTATTCATTGTCACACATTATTATAGCATAGAAGAGAGGGGAGAAGGAAAAAAACCTCACAGTTTGCCCACTAAAAACCGATCCTGGCAGAAGAGGAGGTACTCTAGGGTGCCTTGCCTATTGGCTATCATGGAAACAGTGGACCACAAATCATCCATCTCAACCCTTCTTCACTTGCAAGGCTTGCGCAATCCTAGCTCGGCCATGAAAACACCAGAAGCTGGAGACGCTTCTGCTGAAGACCAGGAACACAGCGCTAACATCAGGCATATCAGTCACCTTTGTCCTCGCTGTGATAAAGTGACTGAAAAGGAGAGAGGGCTATCCTGCCCATGGTTGGAGGGGGTGCGATGGAGCCATCACGTGAGGAGGGAAGGGAAGGACAGGGAAGGAAGGCATGACAGCAGGTGGCACCACAGAGACAGGAGTGTGAGGAGGCCTGCTCACACTTCAGTGACTCAGCGAGGAAGGACTTCAAGGTAGAACTAGAGCAGTGCTATAGCTCTCCACATTTTTTTTTTTTTTTGGTTTTTCGAGACAGGGTTTCTCTGTGTAGCTTTGCGCCTTTCCTGGAGCTCACTTGGTAGCCCAGGCTGGCCTCGAACTCACAGAGATCCACCTGCCTCTGCCTCCCGAGTGCTGGGATTAAAGGCGTGCGCCACCAACGCTCTCCACATTTTTAATCATTATCAGAGTGTGTTGTGTGTCTGCGCATGTGCGGAGGTCAGAACGACTTTAGGAATCTGGTTCTTTCTTCTTCTACCGTCAGACTTGGTGGCAAGCACCTTTACTGAATGAGCCATCCCTTTAGACCCTGAGCTGTAGTCTCAAAGCTCACACCCAGTGACCAATTTTTGCCACCGAGGCTTCACTACTCCTTCTTTGCATATGTCTGTATGTGATGCCATGCACATGTATATGAATGGAGTGTGTGTTCATGCATATGTCTGTGTGTGTGCATGCACACACATGCATGTGCCTGTGTATGAGTGTTTACATGTATGTGGGCTCACATGGTATACAGATGCACAAAACACTGGAATTACAGGCAGGTCACCATGCCTGCTTGGAGTTTATGTGGGTGCTGGGGATCCAAACGCTGGTCCTTATACTTAAGTGGCAAGCACTTTATCCACTGAATCATCTCCCCAGCCCCAAGGCCCTACCTCTTAAAAGTTCCACAGTCCTCTCAAATAGCACAGTTAACTGGGGGCCAAGTGTTCAAACACATGAGCATTGTGGGGAGGGGTGGCATTTCTGGCTCAAACTCTTAACGCCATGCTTTAACAGAGTGTCTTATATTAGCCGTGAGTGGGATTGGTCCTTTTCCCCTTGCCTTTGCATTCAATGAAGCCCTTGAAAAGGCAACCAGCCTGTCTGTCAGCCTGAGTCTGAACACTTCTAAGGGGTTTCTACTGAGGTGGTAGACTTCCCTTTTGTGTGCAGAGGGCCTTGCCTTTCATGTGAGTACTGTAAACAAGATGAATTCTGTTTTTTCAGTGAGCAGAGGCTAAAAGGAAAAATTGTTTCTCCAATTATAGACTCGCTGGGCAAAGATAATCTGCTTGGCTTCTTTGATATGAGATGAAAGATAAATTGCTTCATGTAAATGTGTTTCTCTTTGAAGAGTCCTCCAGTGCTGACTTGGGACAAATCATGAGACAGCCAGGGGTTGTCATGGCAATGGGTCATATCTCTAAAATCCAGATGCAAGTTGGCTATTCGGACTTGTCAAAGGACAAAATTATGACAATTTAGTTTCAAGATCGTAGCTGGCTTTGTTTTCTATTCTAGAGTCAGGCCAGCCTTCATTTCATGAAGTAAGTGTTGCAGTAAGCTGAGTGGGCTGGCTGATTTTATAGAAAAATATGGGGTGAGGGGCTGAAGAAAGCAGAAAAAATACAACAAAAAACAAAATCAGATTGGTCATTCCTTTCTTTCCTTTTTGACAAGGTGACCTTCAATTCCCAGTCCTCTTGCCTTTGCTTCCTGAGTGCTGGGGTCACAAGTATGCAGCACCACATCTGGATCCAGATACAGAGAGAGCTCTGGGAGACCTCAGAGTGTGGCAAGGACAGGGAGACAGACACTAGGAAAAGGTTAGTGTCAGGTTATCTTTTGTTTAAGAGTTAGAGCAGGGAATGAAACCGGCCTGCTGGGAAATCCGTCTGTTTTCTCTCTGGTCCTCATTTCTCAGGAAGTCAGGTTAAAGTGTGTGTCCCTCTTCATGAGAAAGAACTTTAACATGGCTGGTGCCATTTTGGTGTTTAGCCTGCCTGTTGGGGCCCAATAGAGGAGGTTAGTCAAAAACAATGGGCTCCTGTAATTTTTAAAGGACTTTAGCACACAAAAAGAGACTAGGTTTATAGACAACCCCTTCCTCCCCAAACACTTCTGTGGTGGTTTGAAAGACAATGGCCCCCATAGGGAATGGCACTGTTAGGAGGTGTGGCTTTGTTGGAGTAGGTGTGGCTTTGTTAGAGGAAGTGTGTCACTGTGGGGGTGGGCTTTGAGGTCTCCTATGCTCAAGTTCACTTCCTGGTGCCTGTGGATCAAGATGTAGAACTCTCAGCTCCTTCTCCAGCACCATGTCTGCCTGCATGCTGCCATATTCCACCATAATGAGAATGGACTAAACCTCTGAAACTGTAAGTTATCTCAATTAAATTTTTTCCTTTATAAGAGTTGCTGTGGTCATGGTGTCTCTTCACAGCAATAGAAACCCTAACTAAGACAACTTCCCTGTCTCCAGTATATTTTTACCTGATATTCTTAGCCTCAAATTTCCCTCTTCTAAGCAAAGTCAAAGGCGCAGTTGGAATGTCACTGGTATCATTGGCTTTCCCACTGCAAGGACAGGTCATATAGACCAATGTTCATTTGGAAACAATGGCTGTTACAATTTTATGGCTTGGTGAGGAAGGATATAGGCATGAAGAAGAGGGAGACAGTTTCTTTAAAAATTGAAAGTGCAAGCCAGACATGAAGGGTCACATCTGTAATACCAGCATTTAAAGGATAGAGGCAGAATTATGAGTTATGGGAAGCTTGGTCTATATAGCAAGACTATTTCATTAGCAATTATGTACAACATGAAGACCCAATCTCATAAGAACAAAATAAAAATTCATGATGTAGAGGAAATCCTATACAAATCATTGAAACATTGCTGTAATCCCAGCATTTGGAAGGCTGTAGGCAGGGGGATTGCCACAAGTTTAGGGCCAGGCTGGGTCCCAGTCTGTATGAAATCCTCTCTCAAAATAAATGAATAAATAGATAAATAGACAGACAGACAGATAGTTAGGTAAATAGACAATAGATAAGTAGACAGATTTCCTCCTTTATTGTCCTTCTCATAGTTTATGCTAAAGATAATAAACAACAATAATAGCATTAGTAATGCATTAGAAGATATTAGCATTTACAGAGGATTTAGTAGGCATCAGCCATTCTGAAGTCCTTCTAATCACATATTGAAATAAGTACTAGGATGATTCCCCCCCTTTTTCAGACTAAGAAACTAAGGCCAAAGACACACTGCTGAATTCAGCCTCTGTAGTCATCTCTAAGGCTCACACTCAGACTGTCCTCTACTTTTGTATTCTTCTCATGCTGTGGGATCTCTTAAAATATTTGAGAAAGAAAAGAGAAGTTCATGGCCTGGGGATACTCACCAGAGGCAATTCCAGCTGCAGGGGCAGTGGGACAATGCCCCACTTATGTGCAGACAGTATACCCTGTGGACAGGCAGGCTCTGTTAGAGTACAGTGACAGATGATCGCATCTCCTGGACAGGCTAATTTCAAAGTCAGGAGGGCAGGAAGCAGCAGAGACTCCTATTAAATGGTCATCCTGGGGAAGACTAGGGTGTGTGGGTAGGGAAAGTTCTGGGAACCCAGAGGCTAACAGTGGGTCCAGGTGTGGATTGCTGCTGACCATCCTTATCACTGAACTTACTGATGAAAAAGAGGCCTCAGCTTGGGAGGAAGCTCCTCCTCAGGGCTTGCTCCACTGGACCAGACCAAACTCCAAATGGAGTCAGTCCCTCACACTAAAGTCATTGTGCTGGCTAGTCTTATGTCAACTTGACACAAGCTGGAGTTATCTGAAGGGAGGGATCCTCAACTGAGAAAATGACTCCATCAGACCTAGCTGTGAGATATCTTTTTAAAATCAGTGATTGAGGGAGAGCCCAGCCCAGGGTGGGTGGTACTATCCCTGGGCTGCTGGTCCTGGATTCTATAAGAAAGCAGGCTGAGCAAGCCAGGGAAAGCAAGCCAGTAAGCGGCACCCCTCCATGGGCTCTCCATCAGCTCCTGCCTCCAGGATCCTGCCCAGTTTGAGTTCCTGTCCTGACTTCCTTCAATGATGTTTAAGCCAAATAACCCCTTTCCTTCCCAACTTGCTTTTTGGCCATAGTACTTCATCCATCACAGCAATAGAAACCCTGCTAAGACAACCGTCAAGCAGGAATGCAGCTTCCAACCAACCTTCGGAGAAACAGGATTAGGGAGATATAGCCCAGTCCTAGGACAGGTCAGTGTCAACTGGCATGATAATGACTTTTCTTCTGCTTAATCCTGCCACAGTGTGTCACCTTAGCTACCTCAGCCAGACACTTTTCTACTGTCCTGTCTACCTGAACCCACCCTCCAGTGTAAGTGACTTTGAAATGACCCTTCCATTTCCCAGTCTTTTATCTTAATCTTTCTCCAATCTTGCTTTGTCCTCAGCACCAACCTCTACCATGCAATCCATCTTCTCCAACATAACTGCCCCCCACATTGCCCCTGGATTTGGGGAACTACAGCCTCCCAGGATTTACTCCAAACCTGTGGGTGAGAAGCAGAGGAGGGATGCTGGGAATTTGGGCTGTGTGGAGCATTCAGGTGAGGCTTACCAAGGAAATGCAGGAGACACTGAAGAAGACCACCCAAAGCCTTGAAGCCACACCTGCCTTTCTAGGAATGAAGAAAGGCTGAGCCCCAAGGAGCACACGGGAACAGGAAGAAGAAAGGATTCGTGAAGTGGTCCAAAGAACTTAGGGTCACCAAATGCCCCACTTTGTCTGAAACTAAGGACATGTCCTGGGACAATTTTGAAACCTAAACAATTCTAAGCAAACCTTTCTATCCTGAGTCCACGTCCATGAGAACCTTATACACATCTCTTGTGACCTTAGAGTTCTAAACCTGCAGATGGTCGTCCCCCCCCCCCCCCGCCCTGCCGGCACAATCCAGCTTCCCTGGGCATCAGAAGGGAAGGACTGTGGAATAAAGTATTGCATCTTGAATTGAGCTTAACCAGCAACTCCATGGGCTCCCTGAGGTATCTGCCTCTTTTGAAAAATAGAAGCCATAATTTGTTTTGCCTCCTACATTTCCTTTGTAGCTGAAATTGCTTTTCAGAGTTATCTTCAAAACCAACAGTAAAACTCAGAGCTGCACTTCAGAAAACCAAACCCCACCTCGTTTGTCCCTTATGTTGGCTAGAGAAAATAAAAATTTCCACTTCTTTCTTCAAACAGTGCCTTACCAAACACAGACTTGGATTTTTCACTGTCCTTTCAAACCCATTCTAATTTCTGCTTGATTTCCTTTTCCTATATTTGGCACTGTGGCTTTAAAAGAAAAAAAAAATACTTTTCTACATCTATCTGAAGTCATGTGCTTGGGGCCTGTTAGGACAAATGAGAAAAAACAAGATGGATAATTAAACCATATATTGTATGTAGAACTAGTCCAAGTTCCAAAGCAGTGGGCTTTACCAAAAAATTATGATAAAATATACATACAGGAGTCATGATGCAGACCTATGACCCAACATTTGCTAGGGAGTTAGCCTCACAGCAAGTAATAAAGAAAGCATCTCAGATATGACTTCCCCCCCACAGCCATGAAGTCCACAGTTGAGCCTGTAGACAAGTAGGCGGGAAGGGACCTGGACCCTGGAGCCCAAATCCAGCTGGAAGCGGGAACAGAGCAAGGCTGTCCTCTATACTCATTACTGGCACTCAGTGCAGGGTTCAAGAGGAAGGCAGCTGGAGAGAGGAAGCCTTTTACAGTGTAGGAACACTATGTGCTCAGACCCTATCTCGAATCTGGGTTCAAGTCCCGGCTCTGCCACACATTAGCTGTGGTGAGTGAGTGTGCTAAAGCAGCAATCTTCTGTCACAGTTAATGTCTTTGTTGTCAGTTTGACTGAATTTGGAAACATCCAGGAGACACACTTGCTGTGTGTGATATGGTGGAGTAGGTGGGTAGGTGTGGGAGTGGGTAGGTGAGTGGGTGTGTCCAGAGAGCTTGAACGGAGGAAGAAAGATCTATCCTTTACATGGATGATGATGCCATTCTATGTGCTGGGGTCCTAGACTGGCTAAAAGGGGGAAAGGCTAACTCAGCCCCAACATGCATCTCTCTGCTTCCTGACTGTGGACACAATGTGACTAGCCACTCCCACCCCTGCCACCATGATGGACTATGAGACAAAGTAACTATTTCTTAAGTTGTCCTTAGGGAATAGGTTACAACAATGAGACAGAATGATGAGTACACTTCCTTACAAGGTTACTGTGAGGATAATTCATGAATATACATATACGAAACACCCACTTAAGAGCTACGCCTCCTACTTAAGCAATGCTTGCTATTTGCTTATATTCAGCTGGAGACAGAAATCTCCAGTCTGCCTCTTGAACAGATAAACTGATTTTTAAAACTTGCCATGCAATGCAAGCTACACAGCAGGGCCGAATGCAATCTGCTAAAGCGCTCTGCTGGGGTCCCAAGGTGTGCTGCTGCCATCTGAATTAACTGTGCAAGTTTAAAAACTGGGAGGTGAAGATCCAGGTCTCCAGCTATTTTTGAAAAATAGAAAGATCAGCCTATATAAGACTCACCATCTTCCTACAGGGCCACTGCTAACTGGAGCTGCATGGAGCCAAGCAAGCAGCAAGTGTGTTAGGGGCTCCCCCAACTCATCAGACTCCATCAACCTGCTTCACTACAGGCAACTGTATCTGCAACTGTTAGTTAAGGCAGAGATCGACGTAGTATAGTCAAGGGTCAAATCCAGGATGGGCTGGGTTTTTGTGTGGTGTGGTGTGTGTGTGTGTGTGTGTATATGTGTGTGTGTGTGTGTGTGTGTGTGTAGCTTTGTGGGACTCTAGTGGCATGCACTCACTCATAGGACAATGCAGATGTGCCCACAAAACCTAAAGTATTAGTATCTGAATCCAGACAGGAAAAGGTCATGGCTGTTTGCAAGACATTATCCTTCAGCAAAGAATTTGCTCAAAGATAGCATATTTTATTATTCATTCATTTTGCTTTTTTGGGTTTTGTTCTTGTTTTAAATTTTTATTACATTTTGTTTATTTGGGGTATGTGTGTGTGTGTGTGCACTCATGTGTGTGTGTATGTGCATGTTTAAGCGTGTTGGGGGGGGGTGCACCATGCACAACCAGAGGTCAGAAGATAGCCTGAAGGAGTTGATCCTTTTCTTCCACCGTGTGGTCCTGGCATTGAACTGAGGTCATCAAGCTCAACATTGCATCTTTACCTGAAAAGCTCTCTCCCTGTGAGTCCCTTATTTTTATTTTGAGACAGAGTCTCACACTGTAACCCAGGCTGGCCTCAAGTTTAGCTGTACATCATAAACATTAGAAGCAAATGTAAAAAGCATCATAATAGCCTTGGAAGAACAGGAGTTCACTATGTAGCCCAAGCTGACCTCAATTAACAATCCTCCTGCCTCAGCCTCCTGAATGCTAGGATTACAAACATAAGCCACTGTGTCTAGATTTAGCTTTCATTACTAATATATATAATCTAATTTAAAAACATTTTGGTATACATATCTTATGCAGGCGTGTGTCATTAATTCTGCTACAGATTCATACAGTACACAGCACCCTCCTCATATGCTCACATAAACATTCAGATGACCCTGACATTGCGCTAGAAATATTCATGTAATCATTCTTGTGGAATGTAGCAAGAGGACTTACGCCACACAGATAGAAGACCCCAAATGCTACCTGGGACATCAACTAAATTAGATTCCAGTCATGGTATCTATCAACTCCCTTTTCCATTAGTTCTAAGGGAACTAATTTAATTTAATATAGCTCCATTCCTATTATCTCTTCCTATCAAATAAGAATTTAATGAGAGTCTTTACATTTTTTCCCTTGGCAGACATCTAAGGAAGGAATTAATATTGATATTTTGCTAGATGCTTTCCATCCTTGAGAATATATTTTATATCATAAACATGATATATAGACGTGATGTAGAATATATTGACTATATATATCCAATGTACTCTTGCCTGAAGATGCTGGCACATTAAAAATGTCCAATAAATATTTGTTGAATGACTTTATACGCTGGGAACAGGGATGTGGAAGAGGCTAAGAGCCAAGGCCAATCCTGCAGGGAGTTCTGAGCTTGGGACAAGCTTTCAGAATTTTCATACATTGGAGGGAAGGAGTTATGACTCTGCCACCCTGCTTAATGCATCACAAGGTAAGAGTAGCCATAGAAACAGTTGAAGGGGAAACCTTGGACACAATGGTCGTGTGGCTTTTGAGGCCTAGCCTCAGGGGAATCTATAGTCTCAGGCTCCTTGTCCAGGGCATTTCCAACAGCTGGTTATTACTAGTCCTTACCCCTAAGGAAGGATCTGGGCACATGTTACAGCATTCACCACATAGTGACTGCTCAGTAAATGTTAGTGTCTACTCCATGACTTGTCCCATAAATGAAGTAACAAGTGACAGACTCCTAGATATCTTGGTAACTGACATGACTAGTCATTCTAAGTTGTATTAACTTATAGACATGTCTGTAGATGTAACCAACCGTCTTATTAAATAAGAAACACAGAGCCAATGTAAAGATAAAAGCCCAAGAGGTCAGAGCTAAGAGCCTTACCCACCTGCCGCCAGCTAGCCTCTCCCGCCAAGAGACCTCTCCGAAAAGGAACTACTTCCTGTGCGTTCATCTTTAAATAGAGTTCTGTTCTGCCTTCTCATTGGTTGTAAACCCAACCACATGACCGTCTCGTCACTGCCTGTCTGTGGTCACTCCAGGTCTTCTATGGTTGGTATTGAGATTAAAGGCGTGTGTCTCCAATGCTGGCTGTATCCTTGAACCCACAGAGATCTACCTAGTTCTGCTTACCAAGTGCTGGGATTAAAGGCGTGCACCACCACCGCCCTGGCTTTCCCTATGGCTTGCTAATAGCTCTGACCCCTAGGCAACTTTATTTATTAACATACAAATAAAATCACATTTCAGCACAAATAAAATACCACTATACATGTCCTGGTTAGATTTTGTTTTTTGTCAACTTGACATCGCCAGGGTTGTCTAAGAAGAGAAAATGCCTCAATTAGATTGGCCTAATAGGCAACCTGTAGGGCATTTTCTTCACTAATGAGTGATGTGGATGGTGCTGTCCCTGGGCAGGTGGTCCTGGACTGGATAAAAAGGCTGAGCGAGTCATGGGGAGCGAACCAGTAAGTGGCATTCCTCCATAGTCACTGCTGCAGTTCCTGCCTCCAGGTTCCTGCCTTGAGTTCCTGCCCTGAATTTCCTTGTTGATGAACTGTGGCACGGAAGTGTGAGTCAAATCAACCCTTTCCTCTACAGGTTGCTTTTGGTCAGTGTTTTTATGGCAGTAATAAAATCTCAACTAAGACAGGACATTTGGGGAAGGAGAGCACGTTCCTTTCCCACATGCCATGCAGATCAGAGCCTCCATTCTGGGCTGACCCAGAGCTGGTGATGGAGGCAATGTTATTCTAAACATAAACCAGAGGACTTATGGGACCCTAGCGGCCAGATGCAAAGAGCAGGGCTATCTTTGGAGAAGATAAAATGTTCCCAGTGTTCTTGACTAGATCCAGTTAAACCTTGGGCACATCCTAGATACAGGAATCTTCTATTTCAGGAATTGTCTTTTGAGGTGCTGCACCTAAATCCAGGGTTTCAATCATGCTAAGCAAGCCTTCTATCACCGAGTCACAACCCATCCCTTATTTTTGAGACAGGATATTTCTGTGTAGTCTAGGCTGATCTTGAATTCACAACTTTCCTTTCTCTCCTCGTGAGTATACAGTTTTGTTTCTTTTTTTTTTTTTTTTTTGAGTGCTGGGGATTGAACCCAGGACCATGTTCATGTTGGGTAAGTGCTTTGCCATTGACCTGTCTCCCAAACCATCACTAATGACTTCTAGGCTCTTCTAACTCTACAATTATGATTCTATAATACAAAAATGAAGAGGCACCATCCCATTGACTGCTCATCATGTATTTTGTAGATATTGCCTCATGAGGAAACTGGAAGTGACAATAATAACCCTTCCTAATATGCATGGATTAAATGAAGTGACAGGTGAGGCTCATAGAAGCCAGCCTGGCATGTGGAAAGTGTGGTAATGCTAGCTATTATTATTAGTCGTCGTTATTACTCAGGACTCACTATACCTCACTAAGGTCTACTTTTCCTCAAGATTTATAAGCAATACATATTTATATTCCCTGACTCATCTGACCTATCTTCAGTATCTTTACTTTCTTCATGATTTCCCATACTGCACTTGTGTGTGTGTGTTCCAGAGAGTACAGAAAAGTGGTTTGTTTGCATGTCATTGTGCTTTGTATCTATGCTATGGTTTGGATAGAATTTGAGTGTCCCTCAAGGGTTTGTGTGTTGGAAGCTATCTTAAAAAGTATGGCTATCTTAAAAATGAGGTGGTGCATGCCTTTAATCCCAGCACTCAGGAGGCAGAAGGCAGGCAGATCTCTGTGAGTTTGAGGTCAGCCTGGTCTACAGAGAGAGAATTCCAGGACAGCTAGGGGGAAAAAAAAAGCAGAGGAATCTTTAAACTGTAGAGCTTAGTGGGGGGTAATTAAGTCATTGGGGGTAATGCGCTTGGGAGGGATGTAGCTCTCATGGGATCTTTGTTAGCTTTGTTAAGAATGAGTACTGGAGGAGACCAAGCCTGCTCCCCAAATCTCTGGCTGTCTGTGTGGCTGAGTGATCACTCTCACGGGGTCTCCTACCCTTGGGACACCTTTGGCCTGGAAGCCCTCACCAGAGCAGAGCAGAGGGCAGAGCTATCCTCTGGGACCTCCAGATAGTGATCCAAACAGACTACCTTCTTTACAAGTTACTCAACCTTAAAGCTGAGAGTAGTGGCTCAGGCCTGTAATTCTAGCACTTGAGCGGCTGAGGCAGGAGGATCATACATTCTAGCCAATCCGGGCGATATAACGAGACCCTCTGTAAAACATAAGATCAAACTATGCATGGCCGTGCATGCCTATGATCCCAGTACTCAGGAGGCTGAGGCAAGAAAATCATCATATGTTTGAGGCCAGCCTGTGCTACATAGTGAGTTTCAGGCCTGCCTGGGGTACATAGTGAGATGCTGTATCAAACAACTAAACAATTAAATAGAAAGAAAAATCAGTCATCCAAACTTTCTTATAGTAATGGGAAACAGCTAGTGCAACACACACCCCAATAAAATCTGAAAGCCAGCTAGTCAGCATCTTTCATTACAACATGTGTTTGTCAATCTCGAATCTAGTTGCCCAATAAATAAACTTCAAAATCTTTAGCTTCCTGCAGAGCTCATATGCCAGTAAAGGTTTATAGTGAAACTAATCACAGACACATTAGAAACACGTGTTCCAGATTGGAACTAAGAAACTGTAAGACAATATCTCTAGCATTTGATCAAATTTTAGAACAGAGGAGCTAGTTCAAAAGTTGGTAGACAATTTTCAAGTGGCCCAAAACAGTCCCCAGAAACTCTTCTCCAAGGTGCCTTTGCCCCTTTTGAAGAAAATCACAAATCATACTTTTGATTTTCAACTTTGCATCTCAACATCACCTAGAAAACATTAAAAATTCAGGTGCCTCGGGTCACACTCCCACAGTTCCTGACTTGACATCAACATTTTTAAAAGTCTGATTGGTGATTCAAATGGCAACAATGTTTGAGAAACTTGCCAAATGAACACAGCTGTCAAAATGGCTGTAATTTCATGCTTTAATCCCGATAGTATTCCTTGACCCCGAAAGATTTATAAGAATACCTTAAAACGTTCAATAATTATAGACTATACTACATGCCCAGTCACATGATCTCATACATATATAGAAGGTACTTTGATAACGTTCACCTCCATTATTCGCCGCCACCCCACCCCCATCCCCCCCACCCCTCACCCCCACTGTCTACTGCTGTAGCCCTTCTTCTTTCTAATGAGTCCTATCTCTTCTTCCATGTCTCTCTGGGGACAGGCCCACTGAGTTTCATTAGGGCTGCCTGCCTGACATGGGTGGGGGTTACTTACTAGAGCATGTGCACCTTACCAGTGGCCACACCACTGCGGAAAATGACTGCCCCTCCTGCACCAACCACGAGCTGCTAATAGCTCCTTGGAAAGGGGTGGAGCCTGGGGAGGAGTGCTGATGGGCCCAATCAAGTGTAGGTCTTGGGCAGGTACGCACACCTGCTGTGAGCTCAATAATGAGTAAGAAATACTACAGGGATCCATCCTAAACACAGGACCCACCCACCCCCAATGGCCTAAGTACCTTGCTCCATTACCTTTTAATAGCCCTACAGTAGGGAGCAAGCTTCTAACTCATGAGCCCTTGAGAAAGTGCACATTAATAGGGGATGGGGAGGGAGGGTTTTGAAAGCATAAAAAGTAGATAGTTCTTGAGTCAGGCACAGTGACACACACTTGTAATCCCAGCACATGGAAGGCTTAGGCAAGGGGAACATACGATTTCAAAGTTAGCCTGGGCCACATATGGTCCTACCATAAACAGGCAAAGCCAGTTTTTACTGTGCAATTTCTCAGACACTTTAACATATCAATGGAGTATACTAATGTAGATATAGAAGTTCTGAAGTTTTGTATCTGGCAAGAGGAAGCAGATGGCAGGAGAAGGAAGTACAGACCATAGATCAGGCCCTCACAAGAGTGTGATGCCGCTTTAAGAACAAAGGTCCTGTCTTCTTGGGAGCTGATTTCAGGAGGAGGCAGGTCCTACCTTCCTGTTGGGATTGGTTGCCAAGCTCTGCCTTAAACAGGATGTGATTGTTAATCTTCTTCGTTGTAAACTTGACTGGATTTAGAGTCACTATGGAAACACACTTTCAGATTTGTCTATGGGGGTGTTACCAGAAAGGTTTAACTGAGGAGAAAGGACTCACCTTTAATGCAGGAGGCACCTTCCCAAAGGCTGGGGGTCCTGGGCTAATGGAAATGGAGAGAGTGGAGTCCCAGCATTCACTGCTCTCTGCTTCCTGACTGTGAATGCATTGGGACCAGCTTCCCTCGCTTCTGTGGCCATGCTGTCCCTGCCACAAACCACCCTCAATTGTGACCCCAAACAACCCCACCCTCCCTCCCTCCCTCCCTCCCTCCCTTCCTTCCTTCCTTCCTTCAGTTGCTTTGGTCCAACGTTTTGTTACAGTAATGAACAAAGTCATTAATACACAAGGTGAGTCATGTCCTTGTCTATTGCCTCGGCGGACCACAAGGAGTTTCACGTGTGAGGGTTGAAAGTTAGTGGTTCTAGACACTTGGTCCCCCTGAAAGCAGAGCAAGGGTCAGTGTGAAGTGTTGAGTCTCTTCCCTGGCAGGAGAGAGTAAAGGTAAGGAGGATAAAGGGCATAGTCTTGCAGAGACCTAACAATTCCTAAGCTTATTCTACTCGCCTCTGCCTAATTCAGCCACCACGAGCCCCTGCCGGACTCCTATCTATGATTAAATATGTCTACATAAATGAAAAGGCCTAGAGAAATCATAATGGTGTGACCTATACTAATGTTAGGAGTCACTTTGGTCATCAGAGTTGTCCCCATCCCTGGGATACTCTAAGTTTATGTGAATAATAACCCAGGAGAAACTTGATTGGAGAATCCATAAGCATATACAAACTTACGCTAGTTTTCCATAATTTTGCAAAGCAGAGGAAGAAAGAAGTGAGATACATCCAGTCTGTTTGAAGTGCTCCTCTCTGAAACCTTGGGTGTGAGCTGAAGGTTCTCATCAGTCCACTGGTTAATAGCCCATGGTTTCCTCCTGTCATCCCAAATGTGTCTTGCTGACAGATGGCTCCCTTGGGGAAGCAGCTCAGTGATTAATTGGGTAGAGCTCCATTCCACTTGCAGGAGGCTGGCACTGGCTGCATCCAGCTAAAGAGA
Source organism: Peromyscus attwateri (assembly GCA_902168425.1). NCBI lineage: Eukaryota > Metazoa > Chordata > Mammalia > Rodentia > Cricetidae > Peromyscus > Peromyscus attwateri. Next base: position 9,157 of record CABHPP010145975.1, on the reverse strand, counting down.
GGCAGCCCACAATGAGTGGACAAACACAACCGTGACTCAGCTTCCTTTCAGGTCTAACTTATTGTTCCCTTTCAGGTCTAACTTATTGTTCGACTTCTGTTTTCACAGAAATGGCTGTTAGGGGAGGGGGCAGTTTCACCCATCCTATCCACACATCTCTCTAGTTCTGTTAGTTGCTCCAAAGCTAAATTGTAGCAGCCTTTTAAGTGATGTTTCTTTTCACTCTTGATCTTTTAGAGTTAAAAAACAACAACAAACTAACTCGAGGGGGGAGGGGGGTGATGTGCACATGCATGCAGGTGTCATGGAGACTGGAAGAGCCATCAGATCCCCTGGATCTGTAGTTACAGGTGGTTGTGAACTGCCTGACAGGGGTTCTGGTCCTCTGCAAGAGCAGAATGATTATTGATTAAGAAGAAGACCAACAGAAATTGGGGCAAAATCCGGGAAGTGTTTTCTCCGGGATAGCACATAGAAATTATGATTCTGACGGGCTCAAGGCTGTACCTTATGCTGGCAGCTGAATTTGATCATGTATAAGAGTTTACCAGGTGATACTGATTTTGAAGGCACGAAGGGATCCTAGAGAGCACCTGAGCCTTGACACCAAGAAAGGCCAGGAGATGCCATTGGTGAAGGTAAGGCTTCACTTGCAATAGAAGCCCCAAGAATGAAGGGTTCGTGGAGAGAAGTTGAGGCGTGGCATCATGAGGCAGGAGAGGATATTGGTAGAGTTCCAGGCCAGTTGCAGTGAAGACCCCATCATTTTAGATGAAGTACTAAGGGATGACCACCAAGGACAACAGCAGCTATGGGGTGGAAGAAGCCAGTAAGCAGTGTTCCTCCAGGGCCTCTGCTTCAGGGCCCGCCCTGACTTCCCTGGACAATAGGCTACAAGCTGTAAGGTGAAATAGACCCTTTCCTCCCCAAATTGTTTTGATCATGGCACTTCATCACAGCAAGAGAAACGCTAAGACAAGCGGGAAGGGGTCTTAAGTGCTGAGCCATCTCTCCAGCCCCTCTTAATACTTCTTGCTCCTTTTGCTAATTTGCACTTTATCTATTGGCACTTCTTCATATTGTTATTCATATTGGCAGGGCAAACTCTCTGTTCTTCATTTTGTTGTGCAACTTCATGTTTGGACATGTTTGTTTGGTGTCCTCTAAGTGGTTCTCTCTCTTTTCCTCCACCCATCCTGTACCCATCTCTGGTGCCTGTCCCTAGAGCTATCTGTCTTTGATGGGGCTTCTCTCAGGATCTCTCTCTCTCTCTCTCTCTCTCTCTCTCTCTCTCTGGAAAGTCTCCTATAGTCTCCTGTAGTGAAGTGTTTGGTCTAACAGGCCCCAGGCCTGCCTTGAGCAATATAAAAATACACGTGTGATTTAAAATGGGCCCTGTTTCCAATACACAAGAGACTTGGCTCTTTCTGCTTAGTAAAGGTGTCCATGCTGAATGCCCCTGCCTTCCCAGCTTGTCATAACAGCAGCAGAGCAGTACACTTCCGTGCAAGCTTCATTTGCATTTCACTCCTGCTATGCCAGAAAAGGTGCTGAAAGCGGGAAGCTCGTGCACGGTCAACAGGAGGCCAGCAGTGGTCCACAAAAAGCCTCCACATTGTGAGAGACAACTGGTTTTGCTGCGGTAAGGGCGTTTCCCCAAGCTAATATCCTCTATGAGATGTAAAGAAGGAGCTGGGGGAATGACTCGGCCATGAAGGTTCAATTCCTCACCCACATTCAATTCCCAGAACCCACACTGGGTCACTCACAGCTCCCTGTAATGCCAGCCCCAGGGCATCTGCTCCCCTCTTCCAGCCTCCAAGGGAAACGGCACTCATGAACACATACACAGAGTTAAAAATAATAAATCTTCTAAAAGGTCTTAAGGAATTAATTATCAAATGTAAACAGCAACATGACAGCTCAAAATAGGCTTGGAATTAAACACAAATGTGCATACAGAGACAAGAACATCCGGCCCAGGAACAGGCCCTTCCTTCCACCCTGATGCCTCCACAGAGTCTCTCCTTCCCTGCACTGAAACATCCTCTCATCAGAGATACACCTCCTCTCCTCTTCTAAAGGAACGCCAGCCTCGTCCCTCCTCCTCCTTCACCTTACTCTTCCCTTAAGCACTCGTTTTTTCTATCTTCAAGATAGAAAAATTATTTGTATGTGTTTGTGTATCTGTGTGTAGGCATGTGGACATGAGTACGGGTGCCCAGAAAGCCCAGAAAAGAGCTTCAAATTCAAGATTTATTTCATTTTAAAATTATGTGTATGTGTGTGTGTGTGTGTGTGTGTGTGTGTGTGTGTGTGTGTGTGTATCTATGTGTAGGCATGTGAAGCTAAAGTTACAGGTAGATGTGGACCATCTGACACAGGTGTTGAGATCTGAACTCCATTCCTCTACTGTCTACAAGAGTAATACATGCTCTAACCACTGAGCCCTCTCTCTAGCTCCCTATTCTACTCTCCTTAGTAAATATTCAATACCCTGTTAAAAGTGGCAAAGCTCATGACTCAAAAATAATGAAAAGTACTTCTTAAAATGATGTGTTGGGACAAGTTTAAAGAGTAAGATAAAGGAAGAGCCCTTTCTAAAGGCTTTGTGCTGTGTCCTTCACTGGGCTGTTATCTGAGATGCCATTTGCTATGGGGGAAAGAAGCTTGCATTGGTGGAGACCAAAACTGTCTCTGTCACGTCCAAACCTGTGATTTAATCCTTTAGCCTTTGAACCTCACATCTTCATCTGCAAATGGAAATAATCACTCCTGCCTTTGCAGAATTATGGTGAAGATCAGTAATAAAATCTACAGTGTGTCTGGCACATGGTCAACCCTCATTAACTTGCAGTTACTATTATTATTATTATCTCCATCTAAATTCCATGAGTGACATGCTTCCGTATTTAATTCGAGTAGGTGGGTAGCATTTCATTTGTAAAATCAATGTCAGGAATGAGAGCTCAGTAACTGAATCTAATCATTGTAGAAGAATGAGCTCGTACACCTTGCAGTCACAATATTAAGGCAGAGCACCCGTAACTCAGAAGCTCTTCAACATTGATGATACACAACAAGAAAAGTAAAATGAAACACAGGAACAGCAGCATCAAGAGGAGGAAGGGAAGGAAGAGGAAAAGGTGTGGGGAGAAGGAGAAGGGAAGGTGGGAAGAATTGGAGGAAGATGAGGAATCTCATATGCCTGAGGTGCATGCCTTCCACTGCAAGGTAGAAGGGAGAGTGGCTGGAAGCCAGAGAATCATGGGAAACACATTTGTTTACTTACATATTTGGCAAAATTCAGGAGGTTCAAACATGCACCACCTGGGCAAGAGAGCAAAGAGGCAGGGAGTAGAAACTGACATGCTCTCTGTAGAAAGCAATTTGTCAGCACTGATCACCAGGAAAGATTCACACACCTTTGATCTAACGGCTCTGCTTCTTTTACAGCTATGTTCGACAAATAAGCTTACACACCCGAGTAGAGATGTGTGTACACGATGTGCAAGGGGTGCCCAGAGAAGGAAGACTTGTAAAATGAGTCAGACCATTCTGTGTAGGCAGAAGAAGGGTACTCGGAGGCAGGTGTGGCAGCACACACCTTTCATCTCAGCGCAGGTAGGCAGATCGTTGTAAGTTCAAGGTTAGCTTAGTCTATATAGCAAGCGCTGATCTATCTAAGGACTACATAGTGAGACCCTGTCTCTAAACAAATAAATAAATAGAAAGAACAAGAAAAACAAGAAGAGAACTTACTTCCACAAATTATCTTCTGGCCTCCACATGACATCTGTACTGGCTGGTTTTGTGTGTCAACTTGACACAAGCTAGAGTCATCAGAGGAAGGAGCCTCAGTTGAGGAAATGCCTCCATGAGATCCAGCTGTAGGGCATTTTCTCATTTAGTGATCAATGGGGGAGAGGCCCAGCCCATGGTGGGTGGTGCCATCCCTGGGCTGCTGGTCCTGGGTTCTATAAGAAAGCAGGCTGAGCAAGCCATGGGGAGCAAGCCAGTAAGCAGCATCCTCCATGGCCTCTGTCTGCATCAGCTCCTGCCTCCGGGATCCTGCCCTGTTTGAGTTCCTGTCCTGACTTCCTTCAGTGATGAACAGCAATGCTGAAGTGTAAGCCAAATAAACCCTTTCCTCCCCAAGTTGATTTTTGGTCATAGTGTTTTGTCACAGCAATAGGAACCCTAACTAAGACAGCATCTCACACACACA
>CABHPP010145974.1:0-27368 GCA_902168425.1 Peromyscus attwateri | reverse complement strand
AATGGGGCAGCATGGATAGTGTAGCAGAAACCAGAGGCCTCGAACCAGACCAATGACTCTGTGCATGAACACTTGCAAGTAAAGATACGTGGACAAAAGTGTTTACTGTGTGACTCACTGTGTCACACTACAGCTTCCATGACGAGATTGATTTTTCCTTTTTTTTCTCTTAAATTTTATTTTATTATATTTGGAGGGTGGTTGTAAGGGCAGAGGGCAGATACGAAGGACAGGGAGATGAACAGGATCGAGATGCACGTGAAAGACACAAAGAATAAATAAAAAGAAAGTTTTAAAAAATAAATGGGGTTCATATACTTGATAGAAGCTACACCTTATAATAACAAATGCTGCAATGGATATGCCCTTGTTAATTTCCATCGCTGTCATAAAATATCCTCATCAAAAGCAACCCAAGGAAGGAAAGGCTGATTGGGCTTACAACTCCAAGCTATAGGCTGTCACCGAGGGGAGGTCCAGGTAGGAACTCAAGGCACTAGTTACATCACATGCAGTCAAGGACATTGGCAGAATGCATCCTTGCTTGCTTTTTAACTCCCTCTACTAATATAGCCCAGTATATATGCCCCCTACTGACATTGCCCAGGGCTCAGCCCAGGAAATGGTGGCTTCCACACTCAGGGTAGGTTTTCCCCATCAATTAACAATCTAAATAATTGTGATAACAATGCAGACATGCCCAAAGACCAACTTGACTTACATAGTTCTTATTAAGACTCCCTTCCTGGATGATTTTAGGTTATGTCAAGTTGACAGTTAAAATTAACCAATATAATACTCAAATGGAAATTTCTCATTTTTCCCCCCAGAATATAGAAAATACCAGGAAAAATTCCAAAATAGAGATGCTTTTCGGTAAACACCCAGAGACGTGATTTCGTCCAAATGTACCTTTTTCTCGGTGACTTCGGGCTTCTCTTCAGTAATCCACTTCTGAATGACGTCTGCTGAGGGCGTTCGCTTTAGTTTGTCAGAGAGATAATTCAAAAGTGAGCTGGCAGTGTTTACTGTTAAGACGTGCAGGGTGTTCTGAATTAGGTAGTCATTCAGACGGATGAAGCTTGAGAAAAAGGCAAACACTCTCAGATTTCTGTGATCACTACATATTTCTGATAGCAACTCTAAGGCATGGATTTAAAATTTAGAACATAATATCTCCTGGAATTTTGGTTGAATTATGTTAAAACATGAAATACTTTGGAATTGTTCCTACACCTTCTTGCCTTGAAAGCATAAATGTATTCAAATACAGGACATTGACTTAACTAGTGGTCCTGACTTTCCCATGGGTTATTTGATGAACAAGATGCAAGTTAAGAATAATGCACCCAGCTCACCTAGTCCAAGGGTCACAGGAGTTTTTCAGGGAGCTTTAAGGAAAAACTCTGTGCACACAACGCGTGTAACTTGTGTCTGTAAGTAAAGTATGAAATCTTTGCAATCTGGTTCATATGGTGCAGGTACTGTGGAATGCTGATATGGTGCATGTGTTGTGGGAGACTCACACCTGTAACTCAGCACTCATGTTCTTACTGGAGTATTAACTTTGCAAGCTACATCTCTGTTTTCCATGGGTTCCAGAAATCAAACTCAGGTCATCAGGCTTGGGCAAAGCCTTTACCCACAGAGCCATCTCCCCAGCCCAGGGCTGACTTTTTCATGTCTTGAGAAGTGTAGATTCTCTTTTCTATCCTGAAAGAAAGAAGATGCTCTCACCATGTGAGCCTCATGCAGTGATGCCTTTTGCTGGCCTGTTCTGTGTACGTCATTTTTTCCGATTCTCCGTAAGTGGGCAAATCAGACGAGGCTCCAACTAAAGTTGCAATGTTTATCTTAAAGTAATCTAAGGACAACACAAGGCACAAATCTTCTGTAAAAGCTCTTTCGATACTGACTCGAAGAAAAACAGAACAAAACAAAACACAAAAGCAACAAAATCCTTTGATTTGAAAAACAACCCCGGACCCCAGAAAACCAATAGAACTCATGCCTACAATTTACGCATGCAAGCAGAAGTTTGGAACAAGTGAAAAGAGAACAGCTCTTGAGCTGGAAGGGAAGCGAGAATACAGAAGGGGTGGGATTTCAGAAGGCTGCCCCGCGGGACCCTCCCCGTTCTCGGCCCTTCATACCCTCATAGGGTTCGAATGTACAGTCATCAGGAATGAATCCGGCAGCACGGAGGGCAAAGCGGCAGGACTTCCTGACCACCTCTTTGGCCTCAGTTCGGAAATCGTCGAGGCGCTCTGTCACCTAGGCATTCACAGGTGTGTGTAATTAGTCACGGGTCCCGAGAAGAAGGGAGTCTGAAACTCGACAGACAACATCCCTTACCTCCTGTAGCCGCACAATTTGCACAGCCTTGAACTCCTGCAGGGTGTAGGTGTGAAATTTTTCAATATAACAGAGTCCCATAAAACTCAGTTGGTAGCACATTTCATTAATTTTAAGAAGAGCGGGTCGCAGATACTGAATGGAAATAAGAAGTAGTATTTCATTTTTAAAGTCCTACATTTTTGCAAAAATATGTGCAGAATGAAAACTGGTTAGGAAGGGTTATAGGGGTGTGTGTGAGGGGGGTGTTAACTTGGCTAATAAGTACAAAATCACACACCAGGCAGGAACTCTTCAGAAACGTTTTTGTAAAAGAATTAATCGGGTTATCATATTTAATTTGCCCAATTCTCTCCTTTTCACTTCAAGAAGGATGCATGTCTTTTGGCTATTAAAGGAACAAGATTGAAGACAAATAACAAAAGCTACGCGTCTTAAATTTCATTAGCTTCAGCTAATGGCTACTAAAAGGCTTTACAGTGTCCAGTCACAATGATCACAGAAAGGACCATTTATTAATCTGAGAGGCTATGACATATAACAAAACTAAACTTAACTTTAAATTTACCCTGGCTAACAAGATGCATTGGAAAAGGATAAACAGAGTCACAAATGACCCATCACTTCCATCCCAACAATGTGCCCAGGAGACAAAAAAGGATCCATGAATATTTATAAAATGTTTAGAAAATATTTAGAGAATTTATAATATGCTTAGAAAAAAATTATACATGGCTATTAATTTGCAATTGCATTTATTTGTAAAAGCATTATTTGTAATTACCAGAAAGTGGGAAAACAATTCAAATATCTATCAAGAGATAAATAAATAAAGTAGGTATAACTACACAAAGAAGTATATTTAGTCAGTGGAAATACATGGTATTTCACAACAGTGATGCATTTTGAAGAGAGTACATTAAGTGAAAAATGTCAGTCATGTTGTATGACTCCATAAGTTCAGAGAAGGGGCCATCTGATGGAGACAGGAAGCAGATGTTGGGGAAGGAACAAGGGAGTTGGGGAGAAACTGAGAATGGCCATTCACGGCGGCAAATGTAGCTTCCTTTTAGGGTGATGGATATGTGCCAAAATCAACTGTGGCAATGGTTGGTCCGTCCTTAGTGAACACACTAAGTAATACACCGTGGGTGAGTGAATACATAGCAAGCGTGTAAATAATGTATCAATGAAGTTGTTAAGAACAATTTAAGCACAGGTGCTTACAAGGTTGGCTATTTTTGTGAAATAAAAATTTCAGGGCCAGCAAGATGGCTCAGCAAGTAAAGATGTCTGCCACCAAGCTGAGGAGGACCTTAGTTCAATCCTAGGGACACACCGGGTAGGAGAGAACTAACCCCCGTAAGTTGTCCTATGACCTCCACACATACACCATGGTGATCAGGTGAACACACACACACACACACACACACACACACACACACACACACGTACGCACACATGCAAGCACCTGGATAAGTAAAATGCAATGACATTTTAAAAATGGGCTGGAGAGATGGCTCAGTGGTAAAGAGCAATAGCTGCTCTTCCAGAGGACCCAGGTTCTGTTCCCAGCATCCACATGGCAGCTCACCACGGTCTGTAACTCCATCCCCGGGAGATCCAACTCTCTCTTCTGGCTTCCAAAAGCCCTGCACACAGTTCACAGACAAAACCGCAGGCAGCACATCCATACACACAGAATAAAGGTTAATTTTTAATTTAAAAAATAATTCTTACATAAAAATTTTAAATTCTACACTCCTTTTTTTTAAGCCTGGTCTAGAAGAATTAGCTATTGAAGTCACTTAATTGTATACCTTGCACTTGTGGAATGTTGGTTAGCAGCTAATAGGTATTTGAACCACGATAGTCGGTAGATTCCTAGGTAAATCTTAGCTTAGAAAGATGAGAACTTTCTAGAATACTAAGAAGAAATTTAAGGGGAGGTACTATCGCGACCAAGACACCACTGTCAAAGAGACGATTCTCTGTACGTAAGAGGCCATGAAGACTGGGAAAGGTCATTTAAAAGTCAAATCCAGGAAGAGTTTTTGCATAATGACTTAAAAAATTGTATGATCTATGCAGTATTTAAAGCATGGTAAAGAAGTTCAAGTGGTTAATGAAGTTAAGGCTGCAGAATTGGAGGTTAATGCTGCAAGAGAACGGGACATCCTTGCACAGTTCAGCATGCTCAGTGGGAGGGGTGACCCAAGACGACACATCCTGCACCCTTCCTTTGCATGATTAATTTTAATTATTATTGACCTACATTAATCTTAGTTCTCTCAACCTCCTCTGTTGTACAGCTGACACACCCGTAAAAATCAGATTGTTCTCCAAGAGAAGCAAACTGTGGCTGCTGAACGGAGAAGGTGCCTCGTTCAGAAATAGACAGATGAGGTGGTTGCCCGCACAGCACCTGAACGTAATTCTTCATAAATGGGGCCCGGGTGCACGAGGCCCCACCCCTCCCGGAGAAAATTACCATTCTAAGATTTCTAGGCTGCCTCTAATCGAAGGAGACCTGTGCCTCTCTTACGCTTCTGCCTTTTGCTGCCCTTGTTAAGGGGCCAGAACCCCGCGGAAGACTAGATTGCTAGATGTGACCGGACAAAGACTGTACTTTTACCAAGATGAAACAGTCTATGTCAGGTGTTGGTATACCAACGCCTGTGACCAAGTCACACTTTCTTGCCCTGTAATGTTTTTTAAAACATGATTAAGAAATACATACAGGATTAACAATGAACAGATTTTTTTGTAGCGCTTTTCGACAGCCGGTGATTTTCTTGGAGCGGACATTCTTCCTCCACACGCTGAAAGCCTTCCACTTCCGGAAGAGCGAGAATATGGGGATCTTAGTGAGTTCTCTGTGGTACAGATACTCCTTTTCCCACCGCTCAATTTCGATGAACTCGATGTCGTCGTTGTAAACGTGGGTCACTGCCTTTTTGCTAATTGTGTAGTAGTCATTTTTATTGATGTTCTCATAACTTACCACCCTGTGGACAAATACCAATTGGGACAAATAGATAAAGCATTCAGCACAAGAATAAGCAATGGAAACGCTTTTTGATGTTAAAAGATAAACGTATTAAAGGTGAATACCATTTAAAATTTAACCAAATACTAAGAAACTTTTGAGTTAAAGAAAAGTCTCAAGAGCTAGATTTTAACATCGGATGAGACAGTAGACAGATTCCACGTTAGTGATACGTTTGCTCATTATAGTTGCCTGATCTTTTCAACAAAACAAATCCACTACAGACATTTTTGTTACATTTATTTCCACATTTTGCAGGTGTGTGGCAATCAGAGGACAACTTGTGGGAGTCATTTCTCCTTCCACTATGTGGGTTCTGGGGATCCAACTCGGGTCCTCAGAGCTGGCTGCAAGCACCGTTACCCACTGGGCCATCTTGCCACCCTCACTATAGACATTACTTTTCTTGAGACAGGGTCTTACTATGTAGTCCTGGCTATCTTGGAACTCACTATGTGACCAGGCTGGCCTTGAACTCACAGAGATCTGCCTGCCCCTGCCTCCTGAGTGCCGGAATTAAAGGTATGTGCCACTAAGCCTAGCTTCACTATAGACATTTTAAACTTAATAGTCTTTTATGAAAGCTGCTTGGAATTAAGCTTGTATTAAATTATTAACTCTTTAGTGATTATTCAATATCAATGGCACAAAAGACCTTTCAACTATCTAGTATTGACATAATTGTAAGAAAGATGAAAGAAAACATGAATTATTAAGAGTAGAATCAAGATTCAAATTAACTAAAATAATGTTTAATTCATCACAGATTATTGTCAAAAAATTTTTGTTAAAGATACTTCTTTTCATCAAGGGCATTCCTCAGCTTCACACAACAAAAGAAAACTAGACCAAGGAGAAATTTAAGAATAGGATAAATTAAAAGGAAAAAATAAGGGTGGATTCTATAAAAGTTCTTTGATTTAAAATTCTTTGATGAGAATTTAAAGTACAAAGATATTTTCTGCAATTTTAGCTAAAGCAACAAATACGTGCCACTTAAATAAAATAAAACAAGTGCAAAATATGCTATAACAATCTTGCCAAAATGTGTTCAGGAATTATCTGAAAACCTAAAATCACAAGACAATGATTGAGCCCAAAGCCCAAAGCCCAAATCATTCCTATATTAAAGCCATGTAAAAAGTACATACAATGGGGGCTGGAGTGGGGGCTCAGTGGTTAAGATTGATGGCTGTTGTTGCAGAGGACTGGAGTTCTATTCCCAGTACCCATGTCATATGCTCACAACCACCTGTTACTCCAGCTCCAGAAGCCCTGTTGCCCTCTTCTGGCCTCCACAGTCACTACACTCATGTGCACATACTCCCAACCCCCAACGCACACATAATTAAAAACAGAAAAAAAATTTTTTAAGTATATGCACTAGGTAAAGAGTAGATAGCAGCACTCTAGTGAAAACCAACTTTTCCCACATGTATGTTCCGTTCTTGGCTCTGCATTCTGAATAGGAGTCTAAGGTCCTTTAATGTAGCCTTTTGGACATCTGAGATGCTTGTAGTGGTTGAAGGTAAATAACTTAAGATACAAACTGTCAGGCAGTAGTGGACTTTAATTTCAGCACTTGGGAGGCAGAAGCAGGCAGATCTCTGAGTTCAAGGCCTGCCTTGTTTACAGAGCAAGTTCCAGGACAGCCAAGGCTACACAGAAAAACTGTCTCAAGAAACAAACAAGCAAACAAACAAATAATGTAAGCTACACATTTATAATCAGTGTTTTAAGAGATCAGAACAAAATTCTTATCTACTCTGGGCCTCTTCATCAAAAAGCTATGAACCACTGCCATAAACCAGTTTGGGTTTTTAGTTTCTATTTTTACATTAATAGAACTTAGTGAGAATGTTGCTTTCCTACTTCACTGTGGCCATGGAAAACTCTGGCCTGCTTTGCTTTCCCCTGACCTCAGTGTCTAACTTCCTGTTTGTATTCTAATTAACTCACACTGGAAATGTCTGGAAAGCATGTCAGGCATTGCATGACACATTTGAAAGTTTTTCCTTTGCCACTATCAATAGCTGAAGGTGTAACTGGTATATATTTGGAGCTGAAGGTATAACTGGTATATATTTGGAGTGATTTGCTCCATAATATGAAACTTCAACTTGCCTCTTGTCCTAGTCACTGTGAAGAGATAGGATGACGAAGGTAACTCTTATTTAAAAAATAAGAAAACATTTAATTGGGAATATGATCACAGTTTCAGAGGTTAGTTCATTATCATCATGGTGGGAAGCATGGCGGCAGCAGATATGGTGCTGGAGCAGTAGCTGAGAACTACATCCTGATCTGATGGAGAGAGAGAGAGAGAGAGAGAGAGAGAGAGAGAGAGAGAGAATATGGGCCTAGTGTGGGCTTTTTAAACCTTAAAGCCCAGTCCCAGTGACACACTTCCTCCAACAAAGGCCACACATCTAGTCCTTTTAAGCCTTTTATATAGTGCTACTCCCAGCTGACAAAGCATTCAAATACATGAGCCTGTGGGGACTATTATTATTCAAATCGCCACACCTCGGAAACTGCAGTCAACTCCTGGTGTCTCATTGACATCAAAACCAAGCAAGAACAAGTAGGTGGTCATGGTCCTGTACACGTCTGGAGAACTCCCTCTGTGTGTTCTGCTACTGACAGCAAAGGCAGTTGGGGTCCATGACGTAAATCCACTTGCTAGTTAGTGCTCAACGCTACTTAGAGATTTTTATTTATATGTCTGTTTCTTTACAAAATATTGTCGGGCCCTCAGTCTGTTTATTTTCCTCATCTCAACTCTCCACAGAGAAGAACACATGTAAGTCTTTTACAAGCATGGATTATTTTTATTGTTGCTTATTTATTTATTGGGAGCATGCCACAGTGCACATGTGCTCTAAGGACAATTTTCAAGAGTTATTCTCTGCTTCTGCCAGGTGGGTCCTAGGGAATGAACTCAGGTCCTCAGGCTTGGTGACAAGCACCTTTATAAGCTGAGTCATCTCACCTGCTGGCCCCCAAAATTGGTGCTTACGTGTGTGTGTGTGTGTGTGTGTGTGTGTGTGTGTGTGTGTGTGTGTGTTGGCTCATTGTCTCACAAGTTTTAATCCATGGTCCCCAGCCTGAAGTGAGACAGAACATGATGGTGGCAGGAATGTGGTAGAGGCAGTTCACTTCTTGGCAGGTAGAAAGCAGAGAGAGTCAAACCCACATGCATCCTCATGCATTCTAAGGTTCCAGGTCAACAAGCTCCCTAGACCAGGCTGGTAAAGATATTTATGATCTACTGGCCTCCTCTTGGAAATTTTAAACAAGAAAACTGCAGAGTCCAAGTGAGTGCATTCTCATGGAGACACTTGAGAACCGGCATGGGGAAAACATGTTTTCCTTCCTCAGCATCTCTCACACTCTCCTCCACCCTGACACGGAAAAGCTGCGCCTAGCTTCCTTTTACTCTTGATTAGTTTTTCTCTATGAAGTGTGCAGAACTTTCCAGTTTGTAGATAGCTTTTTCCTGACTCTGCTGCCCATCTAACTTCAAGCCTCACCTCTTTCCTCTGTTCCTTCAGAGTGGTGTGTGCCGGCATCCATATTCACCCCTAACAGCCCCCCGCCCCCCGCTTCTCGCTTCCTAGATCAACTGTGGTTTCTTCTTCTTCTTGAGGATTTTAAATACATACAATGAAATGAGATCGTATCTACCCCCATCTCCTCCCCAAACATGCCCCTTTCAACCTCATGCCTTTTTTTATATTCCACTAAATCTAGTGTGTGTATTATGCACAAATATGTGTGTGTGTGCATGTGTGAAAGTATGTGTGAATGTATGTGTCAGTGTGTGTGAAAGTGTGTGTGTGTGTGTGTGTGTGTGTGTGTGTATACATGTGGAGGCCAGAAACCAACCTCCAGTGTCATTCTTAGGAATCATCTGCCTTGCATTTGTGAGACAGCGTCTTTTACTAGGATCTGGGGCTCACTGAGTAGGCTAAGTCGGCTACCCAGTGAGCCTTGGGGATTCCTCTGTCTCCACCTTTCCAGCACCGGAGGGGCAAGCACAGGGCACCATGCCCAGTTTTTCATCTGGGTGCTGGGGACTGAACTCCAGTTCTCATGCCTGAAAAGTAAACACCTTATTGACTGAACTACCTCCTCTGCCCTGTTTCCTGCCTTTTTAATGATACTCTTCTCACAAAGATCCAACCAAATCCAATCACTAGACAGAGGGCGCAGCTAGGTCAAGCAAAGCCCATACAAATTTAGATGGTGTGTGCAATGCTCTGTAATCTTATTTTCTTAGAATTTCTTGTCCACTGATAAAAGCTCCTTTTCCAAATTCAGGTCCCAAGGCGCTGTGCTATGAGAATCCCAAAGGGACGATTCTCCACCATATATTCATAATTTGTTTTTAGCTTGTCCCCATGCAGAAATAGTTTACCAATCAGGGTCACTTTTTTAAATCATAATCAATGTTATCTAGAACCAATCAACTTTACTCTTAACCAGGGAAATAGAGTTGTGATTTTTAAACAAAGGTCATGTTCCCATGCAGCATAGCAATATTCTATAATCATAGAACACTTCCCAAATTTGATATAAAATCCCCACATAGTGATAGAACTTTGGTGACTGCAAGGGCTGGTAAAGACACTGGTGATAATTCTTTATATGATACAATTGAAAAATGCAAAGGACAGAGTCAATCTTGAGTTTGATAAAAGTTTCATACGGTGCAGTTCATAAGTAACCATGGAGATGCGCCTAACCCTTTCTAAAGTAGCTCCTCTCGAAAAACCAAAAAAAAAAAAAAAAAATAAAGTAGCTCCTGAATTTCGAATCAAGATTTGGTGAGGGATCTGTTGAAGGTCTCAGCAGCCACCTCTGCTGAGAGAGTAAGCAGGGGGCGGCAAGTGATAAATGATGCTCTGTTGTCCTGTGCCAGATGGCTAGAAAGCCCCAGCATTTAGATGACTGGTCCTCTTGCAATCAGCTATCAAAGGCACCATTGTTTTTGTCTTTGATTTTTTTTTTTTTTAATCCTAAAAGATGTCTCTTTCTGTGGCAGATGCAGTGTTGGAATTTCTTGTGGTAGTATAATTGCACTAAAATCTGGTCAAACATTCCCGTGATGAGTATCTTGGAAACACAGGTGAAGCTGTCTCAAATACAGATGTAATTAGTTCATATCCACACCTCAAATGAAAATAACCCCAGAACTGTGTTAAACCATCCTTTCCCCAGAGCTAAAAATTTGAAATCCTTCTCTTTGTCAGCATGTGTTAATATATTTCCAGGCAACTCTTGGAATTTTCTTCAGTTCATTCAGGTGTGGAAATGTCTGTTACATCCCCAGTTTTGTAGCCAAGAACTGTTCCCAACTAAATCTGCAAAGTAGCATCATTTGCAAATATTTTCTGATTACTGACAAAATTCTTCTTTTTAATCCAACACATCAAGAGTGAAGCTAAAGAAATGTCCTGCTCTTGTTCTTTTGCAGAAGCTGAAGATAAAAACAAACAAACTATGTGCACAAGATGCTGAGTATAAATGGTGGTAGAAAGCTTAGCTATAAACAAGTCACTTATACTACTCCATCGAGGAAGAACAGGCAGGAAGAATGTGAGATGGAGGATGTCGAGAAGGACTGAAGAATAACTCTCTTCTAAGCACAACACAGCCATGGCAACCAAGATCTATCTAGCAGTCTTTACAGCTCTGTAAGCTGGTACTGGATCCACAGAAGTTGGGTCCTCTTAACAGTCAGCTATGGAGGGGGAGAGAACCCTTTCCACACACCACTGGATCTATTAGCAAGCATCAGATTCGGGAAGGGGGCAGGCACAGTACCAGCTTTATATCCATTGCTGAGTTGACCAGGCTCTGATGGTTAGCTCCAAATGCGGACTCACACAGACAGCCCTAGTGAAACTCTGTAGGACACTAAACACAACCCAAACTAGTAAACGGGGAAGCGATGGGGCCAAGGTAAAGCTGGCCAACATAGTTAGGCATCTTTCCTTGAGGCACAGTCTTGAAAATATTGTGAATGCTTAACACATACCACTGAACTGATTCTTTAGAATAAATGATAAACTTTTCCTCAGAGGGATCTTGGTAGAAAAAAACCACTCTACATTGTGTGTATTTTACTATGCTTAGAAATTTCATCTTTTGTTTATTTGTTTTGTTTTGTTTCTGAGACAGGATCTCTTTTTTACATAGCTCTAGCTCTAGCTATAGGAATTCACTATGTAAACCAGACTGGCCTCAAACTCACAGACATCCACCCGCCTCTGCTTCCTGAGTACTGGAATGAAAGGCGTGCACCACCATGGTGGGTTACTATGCTTAGCAATTTTGCGAAGGTGTTACAATTATTGTATTACATTATTTTAAACAGGACTTCACTGTAATGTGTCCTCATTTTGTTAACCATTTTCACTATTTTATAATACTTTTAAACATTTATTTATTTTGGGGATTCATGTGCCATAGTGTGCGTGTGTGTGTGTGTGTGTGTGTGTGTGTGTGTGTGTGTGTGCAAGTTGGAGGACAACCTGTGGGAGTCAGTTCTCTTCTTCCATCATGTGGGTCACATGGTCTGGCTTGGTGATAAATTCCCTTTCCTGCTCAGCCATCTCACCAGCCTTGGTATTTACTGCCTTTTGCCTTCTATTTTAGCTGTTTCTGACTGGGTAGCATCCAAGAAATTGCCTTCAACCACAGGACTTCAAATATTCAAGTGTAGTTGAGGGGCAGGAATTTAACTCTAAGTGTCACTTGTATCACTCTCAAAATATCTAAAATAATGAGCTCAATTCCCCTGGTATCGGTACTCATTAGTCTAGAACTATGACGACTCCCCAGAACTGGGCAAAGCCTGGCTTCCTGTCTCTCATGCAGGGCCTCACCTGCTGCTGACCTCAGTGAGAAGTGGCTTTGCCGTTGGTAAACTTGATTCTTTGCCTTATGGGGGAGTACAGATTCTATGTAGTGCTCTGTGCTATCTGGGTTGTTGGATTTTTTTCCTCAGAAGTCAAAATTATGGACATACTACCACATATGAATCAAGAAATACGTTTATAAAATCAGCAAATAAACCATTATTCACTAATCTTCCTTTAAAGTCTTTAACTTCCTCTTCAAAATTGATAATTATTTTTTAAAACTAATAAAGTAGTGGTGGGAATGATAATACTTTTGCAGTATTAAATATTAAAAATATTTTATACATCACGGGCCTTTAAATTCTATTATGTTTAATCCTGGTATCTTTTTAAAAAAACTATTTTTTTAAATCTTAAAAAAAAAGCTCTCTTGCCTCTATTCTAATTCTCCTTAATCTATCAACCTATTTCTTTATACAATGAAATAAAGATAAAAATGTACGTACTAAGAATAAGGATAGTTTACTAAGTGCCAGTGAAGGTGGGTACTACTCCATTTCTTTCCTCCGATTAGCATCCTTAAATTCGTGTATGCCTAAGCCCAAAGGCTTGTTTGTTTGTTTGTTTGTTTTCTCCTGAGTCTGACCCATGTGGCCTTCTGTGTCTGAGATAACAGCCACTCTACTCTCTTGCTCAGATGAGACACTGGTGATGTCACGCTGGCTCCTCTGGTGGCTTTCCTTGCTTGTGGCCTTCAGAAGCATCTCAGTGACTTTCTTTTCAGACTTTCAGAATAAAAGCATTAATTGTTCTTCCCATGGCAGTACTGGCTCCCCAGCAGTCTATGCTCTCCACAGGCACAAGGATCCTTTTCAAAACACAAGTCAGACCATGACCCCTCTCTACTTGAAATCTGCCGGTCATTTTCCATGTTCTCCGAGTAGAAGCTAAAGTCCTTCAGTGACCAACAAGGCCAAGTGATCCACCCCAGTTCTCCCTCATCCTGTGGCCGGCCACCAGTCTCCTCCACTCTTCAACATTGCAGGTATCTTCTTACTTCGGGGAAACAGGATTCAGTCTCTTGCTGTCTAGAATGTTCTTTGTACCACTACATAATTCCTTCCTTTTTCTTTAACTTCTTGTTGCAGCACACTGACCATCCTGGTTAGTTCACCACCCCTCTCCCGACACTTCCCATCTCTGTAACTCACTTGTTTTTCCATGGGTGTCACTTTTAGCCTCCATGTAACTAGTTCATACATTGTGTTTGTGGTCTTTCTTTATTGAGATATACACTATCCTTCCTACAAATTATTTCTCTTATTAATACTTTCGGGATTCACAACAAGTCTATTACTTTACATTTTCATTAAAATAGTGTTTCCTCTCTCCAGAACATCTGTCTTCAGTGCAAACTGGCTTACAGATTACTAAAGTTTAAAGCACAGTCTTTAGTAAGGAAAACAAGAGAGCCAACCATGAGGCTGGTAGCTTGAGGGACTGGGGGCCACAACCAAACTGTTATCACTGTGAAGGAAAGACTTGACAATATTTTTCAAGCTGACTGAGTAATGGAGAAAGGCAGTTTGTCTTTTGAAGTAGGTGGGGCAGCTATCATCTATGCTTCTGACCTCTAATGCATGATAACTCCAAATTGTTAACAACCACATGATATTTCAAATTATAGCAACAACATGTGTGCTCAGTGTCAATGGAGAGAATGCAGGTGTGTGTCTCTTTGATAACGTCCCTTATTCCTTGAAATCCTCATTTCTAGCCTATAAAGAAAAACTGATATGAGGTTGGAGAGATGGCTGATTGGTTAAAAGCATTTGCAAAGGACCTCTGTTCGGTTCCCAGGACCCACATAGCAAATCAGAACAGTCTGTAACTCTAGTTCCAGGGCATCTGATACTCTCTTCTGGCCTCCAAGGGCACTGTATTCATGTGGTACACACACTTATATTCAGGCAAATGCTCATATACATAAAACAAAGCAAAATTTAAGAAAAGCCTAAGTAATATGCAAAATAAGTCATGCATCATCTACTGTTTATAGCTTGATATTTTTTCAATAATAAAAAATACCAAAAATGTTTATAATATTGATCAAAATACATGCTGTAACTTTATGTTAAGTAATGATATATAAATATATGAGAAACACAACAGTGTACTGCCCATAAAAGAGTTCATCTTTATAGCTAGAAAAAAAGAAAGATAATGGGAGGTACAAATAAAATTACTGTATGAGGTTTCACTAATAATTGGGAGATAATTAAATTACTTTTGATAATATTTATCATTAGTACCAAATCAATTATGGATAATATTTACAATCTTATTTGTTATTTGTTACACTAAATGAATTGCTTCATAAAAGAGAACTCACTTTAGATTATATGTATCATATTCAATGGAAGACTTGGGCACTGCAGAAATCATGTAAAGGAATCCAAGATGTTCATTCTCATGGATTATTTTGATGATTTGCAAAGGGTCTCTAATGTTGGCTTTAATGACTTCTTCTCTGTCATGGAAGGTGTACTTAGGATAAGTTGAAGACCTCTTTCCAAAGAGCCCTCTTCTTCCAATACCCGTGCGTGGCAGTTTAGAAGGAGAAGGAGAAAACACATCAGCAGAGGGTCGATGGATCTAAACAAAGACAATTGTATTAAACATGAGTTTCCGCAAAAAGAAAAAAAAAGAAAAAGAAAAAGGGCAGAGACACAAAATCCCCTCAAATTGGAACATTCTCAAGTCAAAAACTTTCAAACTGTCATGGCGGAGCAGCTTCTCAGGCCTCACCATCCCTCTACCACACAGAAGTCCCAATGCCTTCTCCCCTTTAACTCCACACTTATCATACTCACATGCTGCTAGCTCTCTGGAGTATCTGGGAGCTTACCTGCTCCTCACTCAGCTGTGCTGTGTTGTACCCAGAGTCCCCAGTAGGTGCTGTAAGACTCAACAGATTGTGGTCATGGTGCGTTTGGGGTCTTGGTGGGACCTCCAAAATGTTGTACCCAGAGTCCCCCAAAGACCACAAAGAGACCAAATAGCAAAGAGTCTTTTTATTGTTGTGAGTTAACCCAGGTCCCTCCATCTGTCTGATGCAGCAGCTGAGCAGGAGAGACCCTGAGTAGCAATCAAGCAGGGTTTTTCATAATGGTCAGGGTAGGGGATCTGGGGGAATTCCAACTCTACATAATTACAAGCTCAGGATTGGTGCTTACTTCAGGTTAGAGATGCTTGGTTTGAACTGATTGGAGAGTTGCAGTTGCAAGGAAATTGCCACATCCTCTAGCAATCTATGTTATTGTATCTATTTTGCCAGCAGACCCATTTCCTCTGATAGTCAGAAATCCCATTTTTATCTGCAGGAAACTCATTCCCTCTGACAGCCATGGTATACAATCAATAACAGCAGAAAACATCCCACAGGACATATCTGGTGCTTTGTTTATCATGCCAGTTATGTAATATAATATCCTTTAGGTTATGGCAGGAAATGTCTGGTGTGCAGCTCCTAATTGTCTGGTTCTAGGGGCAAAGGGGCAGCACATTCTTAGGTGGGATTTTTTAGAACAATTTGTTCAAGGTCCTGCTGCCCCCTGTCTGACCCTTCTCTAAGATGGCTGCAACCCTGGCATCCTTTCACATTGTACCTGAATCCTCTCCATCTTAGCACTTATTGGACAGCCTTGATGCTTTTTGACGAATGCAGTCTTAGACAGCTGCCACCATAACTGGTAATAAACTTTACTTCCTTGTGTATAAGATGAATTGCTAAATGGTCTTATTAATAAAAAAAAACCCAGAGCCAGATATTGGGGTGAAAACTGAGAGATCAGAGGAACAGGACAAGCCACAGCCACCTTCACCTTACCAACTCCTCAGTCTCCAGAGAGACCTACTTCCTGTATACTCACGTCTATACACCTTTCTGTGCCCTGCCATCTTCCTCTCTCTGCCCAGCTACATCACTTCCTTTTTCCACTCAGCTCTATCACTTCCTGTCTGTCTGTACCAACTTCCAGACCTCTATGGCTTACTAGTTAGTTCTGGGATTAAAGGCATGTGCCACCACGTCTGGCTCTGTTCCCATTGTGGCCTTGAACTCACAGAGATCCGGTCTCTCGAAAGCTAGGATTAAAGGTGTGTGCTACCACTGCCTGACCTCTACATTTATATAGTAGCTGGCTTTTTCCTCTGATCCCCAGATAAGCTTTATTGGGGTGCACAGATAAAATATCACCACACTTGTGAAGCTCAGGGGTGGTTGCAGTGAATCCTTGAAGTCATTGCTGTTACAGCTTCTGGGAAACATTTATTTTATTAATGAATAGTTGTCTGTTCCGTAGACCAGTGCTTCTCAAATGTAAATGTACACACGGATTGGTGGGTGGGTAGGGGGCTTGTTTAAATGCAGGTTCTGATTCAGCGCTGCTGGGATGGAGCCTGGGAGGCTACATCTCTAACCTGCTCACAGGAGTCGTGGAACTGACTGGTAACCAAACTGCACTTGGAGCAGGAAGGCCAAGTGCCATCCTTGCCATGCTCAAACCCCAATGCTTCGAGCAGCTTTCTGGGAAATCCATATTCTGAAAGAATAGCACTCTCTTTCTCCCGGGCATCTCTTTTTTCCCCACATTTCTCTTTAATCCCTTTTAGCAAATTCCTTCAATTACAACCAGTAACTGTGCATTGGTCAAAAGCTACCAATGGTCAAGGGCTGTTTGCCCAGCCCTTCCATGCAAGATGCTCACACAATTTCTCTTTTCTTCTTAACTCTCAAGATTGTGAGGCCCGTTTTATGCAAATTAACAGTTTATGATAAGTCAAACATTTTCCTGGCTCTACTTACGTTGTCTCTTGAGGAGGAACAACTTCTCTCACCTCTGTCTCTTTCTTAGTTATCTATAATCACTTAAAGCAGCAGTTATTGTGACCCCTTTGGGGGCCGAATGACCCTTTTGCAGGGGTTGTCTAAGACCACCGGAAAACAGATATTTACATTGCCATCCATAACAGTAGCAAAATTACAGTTATAAAGTAGCAACAAAGTAATTTTATGGTTGGGGGAGTCACCACAACATGAGGAACTGTATTAAAGGGTCACAGCATTAGGAAGGTTGAGAACCTCTGACACAAAGTCATTCTCTGATAAGCCCTTTGTAAATTCATTCCAAAGAGAAATGTAAGGCAGTTAATCAGCTTTATAATCTCTATTGAATATATCTTTTTGTGCTGCCTTGGTCTCTCTCTCTCTCTGAAACAGGATCTCACTATGTAGCTCTGGCTGTTCTAGAATTCACTATGTAGACCAGCTGGCCTCAAATTTATAAAGATCTTCCTCCCTCTGCTGCCTGAGTGCTGGGATTAAAGGTGTGTACTACCACACCTGGCTTGATCTCTATTTTATTGCCCTTTTTCAGAGTTTTCCAAGTTCCCCACTTCTGGTAAAAACTGTTACAATTTTCAAATAATTATATATAGTGTTTGGGACACTATTAATATGCAAGAAAATGCCAGACGATAATAAAGACAATAAAAATCTCTCCATAATTTTCCTTTCCTATGCTCATTTTCCTTAGAAATCATCTATTTTCCAAATGTGGGCAACTTTATCCATATTCTTAGGAATTAAAAGCATGTTAGCAACACTACACACATGACAGTTTCAAAGATTGCTTACATGTTTTATATATTGTAGGTGGAAGTTTCTCCCCCACCTGCCTGTTCCCAAATACTGCTTCTTAAATAATTGACTCCATGGCTTAATATTACTTGTAAATGCTCAGCTGGTAGCTTAGGCTTGTTACTAACTAGCTCTTACACTTAAATCAACCCATAATTCTTATCTATGTTTAGTCACATGGCTTGGTACCTTTTATCAGTGTGGCATTCTCATCTTGCTCCCTCTGCATCTGGCTGGTGACTCCTGACTCTGCCCTTCTTCTTCCCAGAATTCTCCTAGTCTGGTTGCCCCACCTATACTTTCTGCCTGGCTACTGGCCAATCAGTGTTTTATTAAACCAATTTGAGTGACAAATCTTTACAGTGTACAAGAGCATTATCTATCCCACAGTAACATATCTTACCTGCTTCCTTTTCACAGTATCGTGAGCCTCAGAAATAAGTGAAGACCTTTCAAGCATGCTTGGTGATGGCTTAAGGATTCCAGCGGTCATTAGTTGATATCGATTCTGTTCATATATGTATTCTGGCTGCTTGTGATCTTGGTAGACTTTTAGCACTGGCTTTGGGGAGGAAGAGATGGGATAATCTTGTTAATGTCATTGCAGACTTTATTTTTCACTGCTATTGGATGCTTGCCCTGTTGGAAATTGATCTCCTCTGCTCTGATTTCCTAGCCAAGCCACAGTCCTCCTGCTTCCTGTCTGATCTGATGCTCAAATAAGACTCTTCTGCTTGGTGTCAGCAAACACATCTAGAACTAAGATTAAGAAAAGCTCAGAACCATGGGATCACATACCCCTAATTAACTGTGACAATTTTACCACCACTCGACTGTTGGAAGAAACAAGCAACAACACACAAGTCCATGTGCTGATTGAAACAAGACAAAGGCTCTAGGATACCAAAGAACCTTTACAATGGTACATCCCAAAATTCCCAGCAGATACTCAGTGGAAAGGGAGTCAATCGCTATCCTAATTAGTTTTTGTCAACTTGACACAAACCAAAGTCACGTGGGAAAAGAGAACCTCAGTTGAGGAATTGCCTCCATCAGACTGGCCTGTGAGCATGTCTGTGGGGCATTTTCTTGACTAATGATTGACGTGAGGGGCCCAGACCACAGTGGCACAGGCAGTCCTAGGAGGTATAGGATTTGGTTGAGCAAGCTGTGGGGAACAAATATTCCTCTGTGGTCCCCTTCAGTTCCCACCTTGAGCTCCTGCCATGGCTTCCCTGGATGATGGACTGTTACTTGTAAGTGGAAATAAACCTGTTGTTCTTCAGGCTGCTTTTGGTCATAGTGTTTATCACAGCAACTGAAAGCAAATTGTGACAGTTTCTCAAAGATTTCCGTATGGGGTAAGAATTATGAAATTGTAAATAATTATATTCAAAATGCTGTTGCACCTTTTTCTACTATGTGGGGAGGGGGTAGGATGAGAAGATGTTGAGTAGCTGGTAGAAGCATCCTTTATGATTTTTATCTAGTGTGCAAGTTTTTCTGAATACAATTCCCAAAGTCATACACAACCTGTTCTAGTCACTGTTCCATTGCTGTGAGAAGACACCATGACCAACTGTTATAAGATAAAGCATTTAATTGGGGGCGTGCTGACAGTTTCAGACGATCAGTCCGTTATCATCATGGTGGGGAGCATAGTGACAGACATGGTAGGGACAGTGCTAGAGAAGTAGTTGAGAGCTACATCCTGAGCCACAGGCAGACAGAAAGAAAGCCTGGGCCTGGCATGGGCTTTTGAAACCTCAAAGCCTACCCTTAATGACACACTCCCTCCAACAAGGCCACCTCTACTCCAACAATGCCACACCTCCCAATCCTTCTAATCCTTTCAAATAGTGCCACTCCCTGGTGACTAAGCATTCAAATATATGAACCAATGGGGGTCATTCTTACTCAAACCACTACACAATCTTTTCAGTAATAATTTTACCATGAGATTAGCCGTGGAAACTAGGTATGAACCCTTCAAATTCCAGTCTGTAGGTTTTAGAGGCAGACTGAAGATGTCAGAGTAGTGTGGCTCTAATAAGCTTTCAAAGATCTATAAATACTGGGACAAAGTCCCAAGTGGGGAAGCAACTTCAGAGACCAGAATGTCAATTGAATGAGACAGACATCAACGGGGGCAAAGAAAAGAGAAGATCCAGACAAAGGCTGGAAAAAGGAGTAGAACACAGAAAGCACGCTGGTTGTTTGTTTGTTTGTGTGTGTACATGTATATTCAAGTGCATGTGTGTTCATGTTTATGGGGGGGGGAGCAGAGGAAAACTGTGGCTGTTGTTCTCCAGGTGCTATCCACCTCATTTTTGGAGACAGGACTCTCAGTGGCTTGGGACTTGCCAAGTAGACTAGGCTGGACAGCTAGCCAGCCCCAGGGATTTGTGTGTCACCCTTCTCAGAATGGCAAGTAT
This sequence comes from Peromyscus attwateri, assembly GCA_902168425.1. Classification (NCBI taxonomy): domain Eukaryota; kingdom Metazoa; phylum Chordata; class Mammalia; order Rodentia; family Cricetidae; genus Peromyscus; species Peromyscus attwateri. Next base: position 6,959 of record CABHPP010145974.1, on the reverse strand, counting down.
ATGCCATCCTATCCAGCTCTACACCCTGGCTTGTTTTGTAACATGAATTCTGGGGGATTGAACTCAGGCCCTCATGTTTGCACGGTGTCCTAGTTTGCTGACTATTGCTGTAAGAAATACCATGACCAAATGCAACACAACGTGGGGAGGAAAGTGTTTACCTCCTCTTGAAGCTTACAGTCCGTCAGGGGAACTCAAGGCCAGAGCCGAGAGAGAGAGAGAGAGAGAGAGAGAGAGAGAGAGAGAGAGAGAGAGATCTCAGAAGCGGAGACCATGGAGGAATGCTGCTCACTGGCTTGCCTTCCAGTCTCAAGGCCAGCTATCTTTTATGTTTATATCTCCAGGACTACCAATACAGGGGTGTCACTACTTTAGTGGGCTGGACCCTTCCACATTAACCATTAATCAAGGAAATACCCCACCGACTAGTTCCCCTATGGGGCAATCTGATGGAGGCATTTTCTCAATTGAGGCTCACTTTTCCCAGGTAACTCTAACTTGTGTCAAATTGATAAAAACAAACAGACAAAAAACAAGCAACACAGTGTATGTGCATGCATGTGTGTGTGTGTGTGTGTGTGTGTGTGTGTGTTCCTGCATGTGCTGTAAATGTGGAAGTCAGAGGACAACTTTCAGGAATCAGTTCTCTCCTTCCACGATGTAGGTCCTGGGGATTGAACTCAGGTCATCAGCCTTGGCAGCAGGTACCTTTACCACCTCACCAGCCCTCATGATGAATTATTGAAAACCTATAAATAAGGGCTGGAGAGATGGCTCAGCAGTTAAGAACACTTGCTGTTCTTACAGAGGACCCGGGTTTAGTTCCCAGCACCCACATGGCAGCTCACAACTTTCTTCAACTCCAGTTCCAGGAGATTCAACCTTCTCTTCTGGCTTCCTTGGGCACCAGGCACACGCATGGTGCACAGACATATAGTTAGTCAAAACATCCATACATATAAAATAAATAAATAAATAAATAAATAAATAAATAATCTTTGAAACTATAAATGCACACTGACAACTTAAAGAAGATTCAGACGTTCTCTAAAAATGATGCTGACAAATAAGGGTATGGAACAACTTTAGTATCAAAAATCAGTCTCTTGTTGATTTTAAATATGATGAATGTTTAAAGGTCATGGGAGCTGGAGATGGATCAGCAAGTAGAAGCACTTGCTTCCAAGCCTGATGTCCTGAGTTCAATCCCTGGGACCTACCTGGCGGAAGGAGAGAACTGGCACCCACAAATTGTTCTCTGACCTGCAAATATCCTGCCATATGGCACATGTCCCCCCAAAATGTAATTTAAAAAGTTTTAAGTAACTAAAGATAGTCTAAGAACACTTTATAATCCACGGGGAACTAGTCTTGTTCTCAGGATAGCAAGCCGAGGTGTTGGAGAGTTAAGTGTTACGATGCTCACAGCGCACTTTAAACAATAAAACAAGCACATGTAGGTGTGCAGACAGGCGTGAAGGGAATGGGACGACACACGAACAATTCTTGAATCTGGGTGGGAGGTGTGTAGGTGTCTGCATGGTTCTTCCAGCATTTCTATATATTTGAAACCTTGAATAACAAAAAAGTTGGGAGAAATGGCAATTTCAAAGCACAGTAGTAAATACCCCAAATGGGACAGATTCGCATTGGTCATAATACTGGTCATCTCTAAGCAAGCAGCCAGGGCTCTGAGACTGCAGTGAGATATAAACCTGATTCTTTTGAAAATACACTTCATTCTGGGCTAGTGAGACAGCTCGGTGGATAAAGTTTAAAACCTGAGTTTAGTTCTCTGAACCCATATGATAGGACAGGACCAATTCTCATAAGTCATACTCAGACGTCTACACACAATGAGTGTAGCATGTTACACACACACACACACACACACACACACACACACACACAAAATACATGTAAAATATATTTCAGAAAGACTTTAAAGAAGATTTGGCAAAATTCAACACTGTTAATGCTGCTTATTATATTTCTCTTTGGGGTGTTTATCATTTATTTACAACTTTTCAAAATAAAAATAGATAAAAATAAATTTAATATACTGTAAACTATTTCACAAAATCAGTAGTGAATATCAACTACCCTAAGTACTAAAACCATTATTAAAATCAAGAATAAGATCATTAATATATATATTACATATAGTATATATACATGTATAACATATAATAATAAACTATGGCCTTTAGTACTTGCTTAGTTACTTTTCTGTTTCTGTAAGGAAACACCATGACTGAAGAAAATTGTAAAAGAAAGCACTGAATTGGTTGCATGCTTACAGTAGGTCTCTGACCATCATGGCGGTGAGCAAGGCAGGAGGCAGGGGAGCATGGCACTGGAGAGGAAGCTGAGAGCTTTCATCTGCCTCACAAGCAGGAGGCAGAGAGAGAGGGAGACTTCTGAAAACCTCCAAGTCTCTCAAACTGTTCCTCAAACTAGGAACCAATCATTCACATAGATGAGCCTGTGGGGGCTGTTCTCATTCAAACCAACACCGTATTCAGTTCTTATTTTTTGTCAGAACAAGAACCTTAAAGTTTGGATCTGGAACATCCGTCAAAGGCTCACATGTTGAAGGTGTGATTCTCAGCTACTAGGAAATGGTACTGCTTTAGAAGCTGAGGCCCCTTGGACAAAACAGGTCATCTGGGGCATATGTTAAAGGGTGCACACTGTGCTCAGCTCCTTCCTTTCTCTTTGTTTCTGCTTCCTGGATGCCATGCTATGAATGGCCTCCTCCATCACTCTTCCCATCGGTGCATCACTCTACCATATTACAGGTTTCCATTACAACCACATAACTCTGTCAAGGTAGCAGGAAAGAAGTCTTGGGCATGATGCAAATAAGTGCATGTGGCAGCAATCAACCAAAAAGGTTGGGGAGTTCAATTCAACCCGTGGGCCATAGTTTGAAAGTGAAATAAACTAATTGGTTTAGTTGCTAAGAAATAAAAACAGGAGTATTAGAATTAAAAATATTTGTTACACGCCTTGAAAACAAAAGCTGAAAATTAAATGTGAGAATTTAAACGGATGTTACTGGCAATAAATAGATTTTTTTTAAGTTTTATTTTGTATATGTGTCTGAGTGTATGTATGCTACATGTGTGTGGGGTGCTCATAACAGCCAGAAGAGGGTGCTGGATCCCTGGAGCTGGAATTACAGGTGGTTGTGATAGGGATCAAACTCAGGTCCTTCAGAAGAGCAGCAAGTGCTCTTATCAGCTGAGCCATCTTTCCAGACCCCCAACAGAGCTTCTTCCCAAATAAGGAGCAAAATTAAAACAGTAAACAATCAACTTTGCAAGAAAATGATAGGACCTTATTATACAAAAACTACTAAACCACTAAGGACAAAATTAAAGAATAAAAAGACATGAAAACCTCCATAGATATAGAAAGTAATTAAATAAAATATAACACTTATATTAGTAAAAAATTAATCAAATGTAATATAAATTACATCAATATGATAACACTGTAAATCTGTGCGTCTAGCAAAAATAAAGACCTGATAGCACCCAGTATACAAATGTGTGGGTGTGCACACCCTCACCTCCATTATAGGCAGAAAAAATGAGTTAAATCTCTCTGGAGAGCAACCCAAAGCATTTTTCAAAGTTAAAAGTGTTTCTATTGAAGGCAGAGGCAAGCAGATAGCTCTAAGTGTAAGGCAAGCCTAGTATGCATAGCAAGTTTCAGATTAGTCAGGGTTACACAGTGAGAGCCTATCTGAAAAACATTTGTGTGTGTGTGTGTGTGTGTGTGTGTGTGTGTGTGTGTGTGAGAGAGAGAGAGAGAGAGAGAGAGAGAGAGAGAGAGAGAGAGAGAGGAGAGAGAGAGAGAGATTGTGTGTGTGTGAGAGTGAGTGAGTGTGTGTGTGTGTGTGTGTGTGTGTGTGTGTGTGTGTGTTTGCTTGCTTGGTTTTTCCTGTTTTAACTTACCAGAGGCTCCAGTTTCACAGGCTGTTGTCTCTTTCTTGTCTTCTCTTGAGCTTTTGTGATGCGCCCAAAAGTCAGGGTTCGCAGTTCAGGTTCATTTCCCTGGAGTGCCATGTAATTCATAGCTCCTTTCGCTTTTATACTGTTTAGTCTGGTAAGCACAGGATTTTCTTCTTCCTGGTTTTCCATATTTTTCAGGTCAATTTCATTCTCAGTGGCTTGCGAAGCCATCTCGCTCCTGCACAGATAGGGTAAAGAAGAGAAAAGAACAGTAGGTGCAAAGTGGAACAAAATAACTGGGGAGAGATGTGGCGAGTGGCGAGAGAATTAAGGACTAGGGAGGACTGAATTCATCTGCTTCCCCCAAAGGAAGCCAATAAAGCTCTTGAGGTCTTCCCCAACAGAGTGCTTGAGCCAGAGGAATAAAAACTGAGAAGTATGCCTGGGCTTGAGGAAGGCCTGGTCTGGGAACTGCACTGGCTTGGATTTGAAAGGATGAAGGAAAAGTGTTGAACACTAAATCTCTCAGACCTGAGTATGCAAAACATCTCCCGAGGAACTTGTTTGTTTAAATGTAGCTAAGAGGGTTAGGGAGATGTCTCTGTCTGTAAAATGCTTGTTACACAAGTGTCTTAAGGTTTCTATGGCTGTGCTAAAACACTGACCAAAGCAACTTGGGGAGGAAAGTGTTTATTTCATCTTACAGCCTGTAGTCCATCTTGAAGGGAAACGGGGGCAGGAACTCAAGGCAGGAATTTAGGCAGGGGCTCTGCAAGAACATTGCTTACTGACTTGCTCCTCATGGTTTGCTCAGCCTGCTTTCTTATACAACCCAGGACCGCCTGTATTCAGAGGCTGCACAGCCAGCGGTGGACTGGACTCTCCAACATTAGTCATTAACCAAGAAAATGCTGGACAGACAGGCCTATAGGCCAATCTTATGGAGGCGTTTTCTCAGTTGAGAGTCCTTTCCAAATGACTCTAGCTTGTGTAAAGTTGACAAAAAGCCAAACAGGACAGCAAACATGAGGACTCGAGTTTAGATCTTTAGCATCCACATAAAAAAGCAGGGCATGAAGTGTTGCATGTAACCCTAGCATTGGGGAATAGGGGCAGACAGCTGAATCCCAGGACTTGCTGTCCAGCCAAGCTAGCCAAGCTCCAGATTCAGTGAGAGACCCTGTCTCAAAAAAACAGTGTGGGAGTTGGGTGGTGGTGGTGGTGCACACCTTTAATACTAGCACTTGGGAGACAGAAGCAGATGGGATCTTTGTGAGTTCGAGGCCAGCCTGGTCTACAGAGCAAATTCCGGGACAGCCAGGGCTACACAGGGAAACCCTGCCTCGAAAAAACAAACAAACAAACAGAAACACAATAAACAAAAACAGGGTGGAGAAGCAATTGATGAAGACAGTTCAATGCCAATCTCTGGCCACCATGCAAGGGTGGACACGGAGTTACACACACACACACACACACACACACACACACACACACACACACACACCACTACATAGTACAAAACATCTTGAATCAGGTGTTGACATACCTCCGTTTTAACCTAGCTCAGTGACAATAAGAACCAAAAGCCTCTTATGTAATTTTAACTTCTCAAGTAACCCCATTAAAAACGAGAGGTCTCGATTTTAATGATGCGCTTTACCTACATTCAAACTATCGTTTTGATACATAATGATGTTGTGTGATGCGGGGTTATCTTTAATTTTTCCGAGTGCATTTTATACCTGGTGTCTAGGAACTGTGTCCTATTGGATAGGACAGGTAGATCTACATTTGGTCAGTGTAAGGTCCTGGGTAAACCTGACGTCCCTAGTCCTCACTTTCCAGTCCCCTAGGATAGTAAACAACCACCAAATCCATCCTCTCGGATTTGGGGAGGCGATGCTGAGTGTCTGGCACCGCCCAGGGCTCAGTTCCACTGGACTCACCCAGCGGTCCAACTGCAGCGGTTCCTGAGGGGTTTCTAGAGGCCGAGCGACGCAAGTGGTCCAAATGGTCTAGGAGCTGTATGCCGGGTCCCAGGAGGAAATGTTTCCCGTTGCGTAGCAACCACTGGGCCTCCAAGGACGCTCACTACGCCAGGGAGGAGCCAGTCGCCACTGCCTTTGCTCTCTACAGCTCTCCTCCAGAGCGCGCCAAGTAATTGAGCCAATCAGTGTTTCCGGAGCGTGACGTCACTAGTTGTCAGGGCGCAGGCGCCACCCAGAGGATTCCTCCTGCAAGGATTCCTGGCAATGTGTAGCAAGCATAGGCGGTCTGGTCGTTCTGTATGCTCTTTCGTTAGTGGACGGTCCGCGATCGTTGACCCAGTCTCGCGCAGGAATCTGTTGTTCCTCAAGAGGCTCGAGTCTGATTTGACGTTTGCCCACATCTTCAAATCCCCGAAGTGAAAGAAACGAATCTCAAGAGAAGGATGCGTGGTCTGTTGAAGCCCTTTCACCTGCCTTGAGCCACTGCTCCGCCCGCTTGGCAGAGGCTTGTTTTCAACCTTCCCTACAAAATGTAATCACTGCTGGAACGTTCTTCTTTTTCGCCTCCCCCTTTTACCGCGTTCGCGCCTTGGGTGGCGACCCCCTAAGTGAAACCGAGAAAACAGCAGCACACACAGCATATGGCATGCTGGTTTGACCCTACCTACCTCTAAGAGGATTATCTAGAGCTGGAGTGTAGATTACAGATCACTCAAGCTAACCCACCTCCCCTCACACACCACCCGAGTATTGAGCTGACATTAGTCTCCTGCCACATGAAGTTTTCAGAGAACATTGTGTGTGGAGGTGTGGTGACGTCCTACAGTGTGTATGTGGAAGACAGAGGACAATTTACAAAAGTTCAGTTCTCTCCTACCACTATATGGATACTGGGGGTGTAAGTCGAGTCACCAGGTTTGGCAGCAGGTGCCTGCTGAGCGATCTCACTGGCCCTAGGGAGTGTTTATACAGCGTTTTTGTTTTTTGGTTTTTTTTTTTTTTTTTA